>CM054953.1:9009936-9163023 GCA_029168755.2 Tillandsia fasciculata
ATAAAGTACTGGATTCAATGTAAATTTCTCATATATATATATATATATATATATATATAATATATATACAAGATTATTATGGATTGAGAGATATTTTTATTTTCATAGTTGATAGGATCATTATTAATATCTATTAATAAAATTTAGTTATCACTATTGAATCTCATGCCTCCAAAAGTTATAAAAACACACATCAATATAAAGTCATTCTAACTCAATACACATTTTAATATAATTTAGAGTAGATTTAAAGTTCTAAAACTATAATTTATTATAATTTTAACTCAAAATTTTAAAATTTTTTAAATCATATTTCATAATCTAATTTAATTAACTTAAGATTAATAAAATATTAATATAAAATTAAAATAATATATTTTAATTATTATAATACTATCAATCACAATATTAGATTTTGAGATTTTTTTTTTTTTTTTTTTGCATATAATTCTATAAAAAAATTATTTTTACAAATAACTCTATGTAATTTGAAGTTGTAAATATAATTCTATACCTGCCACGTGAGCGCCACACGAGCAACATGGCTAATGTTCAAGTTGAATACGATGAACTATTCACCGTGTTTAGACACGATGAATGAATTTTTCTATCCAAACACGACGTAAGTTAAGTTGAATAGGTAAATTATTCTCTATGCTTAGACAGAGAGAATTATTTACCATGTCTAAATTATTTACTGTATTTAAAGTAATTTTAAAAATTTGATAGAATCATTTATAATGTTTAAACTAATTTTTGAAATTTGATGAAATAAAAAAAAAAGAACGAGACAAAATGAGAATGAAAAATTTATATTTGAAGTAATTATTGAAGATTTGATTAAAAAAAAAAAAAAAGGGAAAAAGAGTATGAAAAAAATATATAATTTTTGAAGATTTGACGAAAGAAAGAAAAAGAAAAAAAAGAGGAGATAAAGTGGAAATAAAAAATTCATATTTAAAAGAATTTTTCATGAATTTGATAGAAAAAAAAAAAGTAAAATAAGAAAATCAAAGATACGATAATTTAAAATAGAGATAATTGCCTGTGTACCCCTGAAATATTAAGAAATATCTGATTTACCCCTCTTATTTTTTTCTTTCCAATATACCCCTCATACGTTCCACCGTTATTAAATATACCCCTACCGTTTCCCTCCGTTAAGTTAACTAGGGTTAAATGAGAGTTAAATATTAATCGGAGTTACAAATTATTGAAAATACCTATTTTGCCCCTAGTTAATAAATCATTTTCCTTCAGCTGTCCCAAAAAAAAAACAAAAAAAAAATTCCAAAATTAGGGCGCGGTCTAGCTCTCGCCCAATTCTCCTCCGTCCCTTACACCCTCTCTCTCCTCTCCCTGGTTTGATCCCCAACTCCCCCCCAAATCCGAAACCCTTACCCTAGCCGATCGAGGGATCACAGAGTGCCTTCAAATCCGAAACCCTTACCCTAGCCGATCGATCGATTGACGGCGCCATTCGTGGCGGAACCGCGGCGGGATCCTGCGACGGGCTCCGACGCGATGGTGGTTGGGGATCACAGAGTGCCTTCAAGAATCATCACCATTTTCATTGTTTAGGGTTTTGGAGCTACAACTTCCTACTAAAGAAAAGGAATAATTGCAAAAAAAAAGGTAAGTTCCATTTAATTTCAGAAGTTTTCCACATCTAGGTTTTCAAAAAATTTTCATTTAATTTACAGATGTTTTCATTTAATTTTTGCATTTATTTTTTGCATTTAGTTTGTTGCCTTTATTAAACTGAATCTTTCTGTTTTATTTAGTCTTTGCATTCATCTCTGTAGATTTAATTCAATTAAAAGTAAGTTGGTTTTGCTTTATCATTTTACTATAGCATCCACAACTGTATAATTTCTGCAAGATATGTTGTGGTTTCTGTTGTTGTGAATGGTTTATTAATCTTCCAAAGTGAGCTAGAGTTGATGTATGAGTGTGAATTATGTGTTTCGATGACAAAATCTACTTGGCAAGTATTCTATTTTTCATTTTTCCTTTTGAAAAAGAATCGGTTTCTTGAATTCCTACTCAGTCTTTTCCACTTTTCTTCAGGAAAGAATTTTCTGCTCCTTTTGGAACATGAAACTTTATTAAACTTCTGAAAACTTCTAAAATTAAATGGAAATCAAAAATGTTTACATCAGTTTGTTGCTACAGTTAGGTATTTTGGATCTACTCATTTTGTTTGGTGTTATTTAGGGAAGCATGACTCATGATTAAAAGTTGAAAGTTATATATGGAGGATGCAAGTGAAGGTATAGCTGCAGGTGGAGCTCATATAGTGGATGATGTTGGAGATGACAATGTTGGATATGATGAGGAGAATGAGGAAGTAGATGAATTACATGGGTCTGATTCTGTTGATTTTGAAAGAAATTTAGTTTATAGCACTAGTGAAGATGATTCGAATGTTGATGAGTTAGTTTATGATGAGGAGAATCCAATTATGGATTATGGTGTGAAATATCCTGATGTCACTTCATTTCGAAGTGCTTTGAATCAATTTGCTATCCAAAATCAATTCGAGTACAAGGTGATAAAAATTGATTGATGTAGAGTAACAGCAAGATGTCGCACAGAAGGTTGTGGGTGGAGAATACATGCAGCACAGATTCAAGGGGAAGCAAGCTTTCAGGTAAAAGGCAAAAAATTTCAATTGCTAGTATTTCAAACATTACTTACTCTAATCTCATTATTTCTTCCAATCTATTGCATCAATAGGTCAAAACATTCCAACCGGAGCATACATGTGAAGTTGTAAATAGATGTGGAAACAAGAATGCTACACAAGGATGGATTGCAAATAGAATATCAAATTGGTTAAAAACTGAAGGTGAAATATCTGTGCCTGAATTAACTAGAAGACTAAAAGAGAAGTATGGAAGGTTGGAGTTACCTTATTTAAGGGTGTGGAAAGGTAAAGAGGAAGCAATGACCAAATTATATGGAAAGTGTGAATTATCATTCTTAAGAGTTTTTTATTTTTGTGGTGAGATTAGGAGAAGAAATGTAGGAAGCCATACATCAATTAAACTGATAGAGGTAAATGGAAAGCAACATTTTCAAAGAATGTTTATTGCTTTTGGGGCTAGCATTCAAGGCTTTCTAAGAGGGTGTAGGCCATATATTGGTTTAGATGGAGCTCATTTGAAGGATAAATTCAAAGGAATTATTGTTTCAGCAATTGCGTTTGATGGAAACAACTCAATGTTTCCGGTTGCATATGGTGTGATTGAGTCAGATGCAGAAAGTTGGGAGTGGTTCCTGCTAGGTCTGAAAGAAGCTGTAGGTTGTCCTAATGGTTTGGTTTTATCTAGTGATAGGCAAAAAGGCTTAGATAAGGCCCTTCTAGCTGTCTATCCCACTGCCGAACATCGTGAATGCGTGCGTCATTTGTACAGCAATGTGAAGAAACGTTTTCGATCAGATATTTTGAAGAAACATCTGTGGGGAGCAGCTAGGGCATATACAACTTCTAGATTTCAATACCATATGGAAAGGGTGAAGAATGCGGACAGTAGAGTGGTTGATTTCTTAAGAGAGAATCATGGGTATATATTGCGTCGTTCTTTATTTGGAATAGATGCTAAATGCGAACGAGAAACAAATAATATATGTGAGACTTTTAATTCTTGGATCAGTGAAGAACGGAATAGACCGGTGATAGACATGATGGATGCTATACGACAGAAAATGATGATTATAATGAACAAAAAAGCAAGAAAAGCGAGAAAATGGTCAACAAAGCTTGTGCCAGAAGCAATTAAGCATGCCAACAAATTGACCGAGGTAATCTAAAAACCTGCTTGATGTTTTTTACTATAACTTATAAACAAACAAACAAATAAAGATGTACTGTTTTATTATCTATTGTTTTATCATGTTTTATTATCTATTGTCTTATGTTACTGTTAGGATGTTGGAAATTTTAGAGTACTAAGATGTACTGATAAACAAGCAGAGGTTGAAGGGCCTAACTCAAGATGTGATGTGAGGCTTGATGAGAGGACATGCACATGTAGGAGATGGCAAGTCTCTGGATTGCCATGTGTACATGCCATTGCCTTTATGGCTAATATGAAACTCAAACCTGAAGATTATACATCATCATACTTCATTGTTGAAAGGTATCAAGATACCTATGTATTAAACATTAAGCCATTGCCTGCTGAAGAGTATTAGAAAGAGAGTGATGTAGGTTTTAGTGTGTTGCCACCTTTATTAGTAAGACCTGCTGGTCGGCCACGAAAAAAAGGGATCAGAGGAGCATGGGAGATAGTTAAGAGAATACACAAATGTAGGAGATGTGGTGGCTTTGGTCATCATGCAAGAACATGCAAAAATGATGTTTCGACTATAAACCCTAGCACACAATCTTCAAGGTAATTTGTTTCTTTCAAGTTATTATATCTATTTTTTATTTTCTTGTAATTTTAATTTCTAGATATAGTGACTTTAAATTTTTTTATAGCAAAAGAAGAAGAAAAGATAGTGGATCGCAACGACAAGAGCAAGATGAGCACCATGCAGCAGGTGCACCAGCAGCATCACAATCTTCAAGGTAATTTGTTTCTTTCAAGTTATTTCTGATATTTTCTGATTGAGCTTATAGGTCCTGTGCTTATTTCAAGTTATTTCTGATATTTTCTGGTTGAGCATTCCAGTTGAGTTATTTCCGAAATTCGCAATGTGAAATGATCGATCAGGGTGTGGAATCATTATAGGTCATGTGCTTTGTTGCTTAATACTTACACTTCCTTCTTTTTTCTATATCAATGGTGCTTTTTGACAATAATCACTTGATGCAGATTCAAAATTCTGTAAACTTTTCAAGTCACTTCCTATAAACATTTTAAGTTCCAATAGAACTGTGGATTTCTGAGTGATTTTCGTTGTCTTCCTAAATGTATATTCCCTAGATGCTTAAATTAACTTGTTTTGGAGCTGTATGTCTTACAATGTACAGGTTATGGTGGCATTTTTGGAGCAGATCTATTTATTTCTGGTTGAGCTTTTTTATATTGTCATTCTGATATTGTAGTATGGATATTCTGATATTTTTTTATATTGATATTCTGATATTTTTTTTTTCCTTACAAAAACTCATTTGGGCCTCTATAACCGTAATGCTACAATAATTAAATTTTGTGACTTTCAACTTCAATTTCAGTAAGAAAAGAAGGAATAATAGCGGATTGCAGCGAGGGCAAGAGTTTCAAGCCGCAGCATCTGGAGCATCACAGCAGCAACATGAGGCAATTCCCTATTCACAACAGGGTTCAACTATTTTCGACATTGACGCATGCAGATTGCTAGGTTGAGAAAACAATGCATGCAAAGATGCTGATGGTGCTGTAATTTTTTGGGTGATGATAGTACTGTTTTAATATTATGTTATGTAATTTTTTGGGTGATGATAGTACTGCACTATGTTATGTAATTTTTTGGATGATGATGGCGTTGTTTGGCGCTGTTTTTTATCAGCTTGACAATATTGTAATAGATTCCCAAAATACTAAGATATCTTACATAACTTCACCATCAGTTATAATATGTTGCATGTCTAAAATACTCCCTCATCAATATATTGAGGATTATAACACAAACAAGTAATTTAAGCCAAAACAATATTTTCACTTCCATTGTTTGAATCTTTTGCTTAATGGCTTCTTCAATTACTTGTAACTGGTATTTTAGATCTACAGTATTGTGTTGTACATCGTCAGTCCATAAAAAATAATTGCAATGTCCAACTCCTTCAACCTGCACAAAAACAAAAAAAAAAAAACAAAGCTTACTTTACCCTAGTTTGAGCAAAAATGACAATCGTTAAATTATAAAATTTACTAGCTTATCTTACCCCCCAGTTTGAGCAACGGTAGAATCGACGTCCCTTACTAGTTGGCTGTTTCGATGTCCATATTCTACAAGATTTTCCGCAGTCGCACAAAGGAATTTGTGCGCTAAGAGATGATGCAGACCTCTCACTTAGATGGCTCATATGTAGCTAGAAGTTATGCAAATAGGAGGAGAAAGAGGCTTAGATCTCTTACTTAGAAGAAGTAGGAAGATTGATATGTTTTTTAAGCTATGAGTGTGCTTTTATAAGGTTAAAAGGAAGGTAACCGTTAAGATGGCCGTTGGAGGGCAAATAAGAAAGTAATTCGATATTTTAAGGGTAAATACGAAAACTATTGAAAATTTTAAGGGTACATAAGAAAAGTTGGTTATGGTAGAAGGGTATATTTGAAAGGACAAAATGGTAATTTCACACAGCTAACGGCAGTACACTAACAGAGTTTAACTTCAGGGGTATTTTGAAAATAAGTTGGAACGTAAGAAGGGTAGTTTTAATATTAGCCTTCTAACAGAAAAATTTTTAGGAATATGTAGAAAATTGCCCCTTTAAAATTGGGTGAATAGTTAATCATGTTTAACTTAAATGCTTCCGTCTACTTGCAAAACATATCAATTTTATAAATATAAAATTTAAAAATTATTTATAAAAATTAAAATTATTAGAAGTCGAATCGTAAAAAAAAAAAAAAAAAAAAAAAAAACAGAAGGAAAAGAGGGCCCCTAGATTTTTCAATCAGAATCACAAAAAAAAGAAGAAAAATCATATTCCAAACCCAACCGACCAAATATATATATATTCTTTATATCTTTACTTCTCCTCCGAGTATACTGCTACAAAGAATCTGCTTTTCTTCTATTCTTCTTCTCCCACAGTGTCCCAGTCCCAGATTCAACCCAAGTTATTATTTATTTACTTATCTCCCTCCTCCCAGAAACCAAAAACAACTACTGCAGCGCACAGGGAGTTTCCGATCTTCGCCAATCTTTTGGGTACGTTTTGCGGGGTTCGCGTAGGAACGGGCAGCGCAGCATACGATGATCATCCGCATCCGCACCCGCGACGGCCTCGAGCGCGTCACCGTACCCGACCCGTCGTCGGCCAACGTCGCCACGCTCAGCTCCCTCATCGAGTCCCAGCTCGGCGTCCCCGCCGCGTCCCAGACCCTCTCCCCCGACCCCAACCTACTTGTCCTCCAAAACCCTAACCCTAACCCTAAGCCCGTCTTCGTCCTCTCCGACCCCTCCGCCTCGCTTTCCTCCCTCGGCCTCTCCCATGGCTCCCTCCTCTACCTCTCATACTCCGCACCACGCGCCGTCGCCCCTCCCCCGCCCCGCTCCTTCTCCCCCGCGGGCTCCTTCGGGCGCCGCAAGATGACCATCGACGACCTCGTCGCGCGCCAGATCCGCGTCGCGCGGCAGGAGCAGCCCCACTGCTCCGCCGCCTCGTTCGACCGCGACGCCGCCCACGCGTTCCAGCTCTACGTCGCCGACGCCCTCGCCTTCGCCGCCAAGCGCGGCGGCTTCCTGTACGGCCGCGTCGGCCCCGCCGGCGCCGTCGCCGTCGACTTCATCTACGAGCCTCCCCAGCAGGGCGCCGCCGACGCGCTCCTGCTCATGCGCGACCCCGACGAGGAGGCCCTCGTCGAGGCCATCGCCGCGGGCCTCGGCATGCGCCGCGTCGGCTTCTTGTTCACGCAGGCCGTCGGCCGCCGCGCCAGCCCCACCGGCGAGTACACCCTCTCCGGGCGCGAGGTCCTGCAGGCCGCCGAGCTGCAGGCCGAGGGCGGGATCCCCGAGTGGGTCACCGCCGTCGTCAAGCTCGAGGTCGTCGCCGAGGACGGCGCCGCCGCCGCGGCCTCCGCCGACGTGCACTTCGAGGCCTTCCAGATGAGCGACACCTGCGTGAAGCTGTTCAAGGACGGTCTCTTTGTTACGGAGTTCGGGGAGGACGATGACCCGCGGCTGTCGAGGATGACGAAGGACGTCGTGGTCGGGGGCAAGGACACGCAGGAGGTCGACAACGACTTCTTCTTGGTGCCCGTCAAGATCGCGGATCACCAGGTCATTTTTGGCTCTCTATCGTTGGAATTTCATCTCTTGCTTAATGCTCGCAATATGAGATGCTTATTATGTTTGGATCACCATTGTTATGAATCAACATTATGGTGTTTTGGTTTGGTTGCAACTTGCAAGTACTCTCTTTTAGAGGTTGCTTCTGCATTATCCTATATTTTGAACTTTCATGCTGAGTAAGAAATAGAAAACAAAGAATTTGAGTTGAATTAAGAGGCTCTACAGATGCATAGACTTTGATATTTCAGCTAAAAAAATAGCATGTCCAAAGTTGAAGAGGATAGAGAAAGCGTTTCTTGAGACGGAAGACTTAGTACATGATGATTGCTAGTCGGATCAAAATATCCCAACCCAAATTCTTCTTGTGGCTTTAACACCGTCCTTACTTTCTTTGTCCTCTCTCTCTATCCAAAAAGAAATGAAAAATTTTCACCTTATAGAAGTTTAGAAATCTCAAGCAAGAAAACTTAACATGTCGGTTCAAGGCCATTAATCTGGCTTAGGTCTGAAAAAAAGGCGTGGATCGAAATACATTATGAGATTAGTTCGATTAGCTAATCTTGAGAAACTTACATTGTTGTCGGTGTGTTTTTATCAGTAGTGAAAGTAAATGTTCACAGCAGTTCTTGTAGTATATATTTAGGGTTTTCCTTTCACAAGTTTTAGGCTACCATATCTACTTTTGGAAAACCTCCTAATTTGATATGGCATCAATTGATTTCTCGCGTTTGAAACAAATGCTTTCTTTGATAGTGCTTTGTGCATGGAAAACACTTGTTTATATAACTTTAAGTAGAAATCACTGTTGGAAGCTTGCAATTTCAATCTGAATTGAGGAATGTAGGATATCAATATTGCAATTATGCTTGGTTTATCTATTTTTCCAGTCAGGTAATGTACTTGGGAAAATGATTCTGTTTATCACCTGTAAGAATTGTGTAGTTGTTATGCTTTGAAGAGTAAGCACGTAGATTAACATCTTCCAATATTCAAGTGAGAGTTACATTATGCTGTCATGGGAGATGAATAATTCAACAAAAATCTAAGTGACGAATGTTATGAATTTGGCTGCTCGTATGTTTCCTTATGTTTTCTCGATCACTCTTGTAAACTTGGAAACAAATTTTTGGTTGCAACAAAGTTCTTCCAATTTTGTTAAATTTGTTACTATTAGTTGAGCAAAGACTTCATGGTTTTTTGAAGTTTCTTCTATAAATCCCTAACTTTTAATGTCAATTTTCATTATTTAATTGCTATCAGTTTGTTCTCGAGCATACACAAGGATTTGCATAGCTTCTCATGCCCTTGTATTTTTATATCATTTACGATTATGCCATTGTCCTCTTTGCAGTCCTTATGTTTGGTATTCTAATATGGTGCATCACTGTCACCTTGTCCCTGAGTGTGTCCTTGAACTAATCGAGTTTTGATCTTCTGCAAATATCGCGGCTTGTGGTTATAGGTGGATAAGTTGTCAACTGATTTGGACTCTTAATTTGATAGGACTTCTTTAATTTCGGTAGAATCAAATATCCAATCTTGTTTACTTGATGGTTTTCAGAATTTAATATCTGGACTCTTGAGAATTTAATGTCAGGACTCTTGGGCCTTGTTTGGTATTGTTGCCTGTTTTGTTTTTTTAATAGGATTTCTACATGAAATAATTTAGGAGGAAATGGTGGATTGTTTGCAATCCTTACATTCAAGGTGTTTATTTGGCGACAAAAAATAAGAGCTTCGAATTTTTTGCTTCCAAAACTTTTTTAAATAATTTGCCCCCCCCATCACTTGGCTAGGATTCAACAAGAGCAAAGTCTTTGTGCTATAATATTAAATTATATAGAATTAGCATTAAAAAAAAAACAAGAAAAAGGTCTACGATGCCAGTCTCATAGTCTCTTGCAAAGTCTTAGTCCTTAATTTATAGCTTATATGAAGTCTCATAGTCTCTTGTAATGATCATGGTAACACAAAAAAATTATATTTAGATTTAGAACTTTCATTTCCTTAAGGAGCTCATGATGACTGGTTAGTGGGGAGTATAAAAAGATGTCTAAAATCGCATAATAGACAAAACCTTCAGACCATATTTCCCAGAATATGATAAATCTCCTTGTTGGTGGATTGCATTATACTGAAAACTCATGATTGTGAATACCCTGCTAGGGAGTAAAATCGAACTCCTACAACCACAAAAGGAATATATACCGCGCACAATTTATCATTGCACAACTTGTTCTGACATCCAAACTGCCTTTAAAAGTTCTTAGACTGTTGCTGGTATTGCTATCAAGATTATTAGCAACTTCTTGCCAAATCGGGAAAATATCTTCACTTTTGCTTTACAAAAAAAAAAAGCTTAATAATGACCTGTTCATGTATGCAGGGTCCATTATCTTCAAGCTTTCCAGTAGAGAATCGGATGACAACGGTAACACTGAGGGCGCTGAAGAACCACCTGGACCGGACAAAGCACCTGCTATTTGTGAAGCGGATATCCGACTTTCACTTGCTCCTCTTGCTTTCTAGGTTCTTAGACGTGAATGCCGACGTCCCCGCACTGGCAGAGTGTGTACAGAAGCAAGGTCCCGTACCTGAAGGCTACCAACTCCTGATCGAATCCTTGGCTGCTTCCTCATGAGTAAGCAACATCGATGATGATGATAGTGATGATGCCATGCGGCAAAAGATGGTACAAAGTTTCTGTTAATGCTGTTTACTTTATTAATATTAGACTATAGTTTGCTGTTCGCATGCGAGTGTTTAAAATATAATTATCTTCCTTAGATTTCAATAAATTTAATTTACAATCTTGGCATAAAGGGTTTGATCAGCTTCTCTTTCCCAGATTCTTGAGTAGTAAGAATATGAAATGAAGTTAGTTTTTCTATTTCCTCCTGAATCTGGGATATACTTGCAACAAATTGGGGATGAGTCTTCACTTTTTATTCTTTGTGATGAGCTTGGATGTTGGAGTTCCTCGGATAGTACAATACATTCATATGTATCTTATATTTACTTATTACTCTGATTAGAGTAATGTCAAACTTGTTGACTCCACCATGATCCATGTACCTAACCTATCCTTGAATTGCACTAGGCCCTATTTGGATGTCAGAATAAGTTATGAGTGTAGTCAAATATCTAGAATAGAGTATATTTGGTATTCATGTTATCTTTTCGAAATAAGATAAATCATCTTGTAGGTGAACTGTGCTATCTTGCCAAATCATTAATGGCAAGTTCTTTCAAGGATCCAAAATGAGATTCCTACCTTTTAATCACACGAGAATATGATCATATCCATTAAGTTATTATCGGATAAATTGTTCTAACATCAAAACAAGGCCTCAGTTTCTTATTTGGCAATTGGCACGCATGTCAATGGTTGTGCATATAACATTACTCATCTTGGACTATGGAATTTCTTGAACATATTGCAAATACTGCATCTTTCTACATTGGAGGCTTCAGCTTGAAAATTTAATATTTATTTTCTAGGGACAAAATATGATGTGATCAGTTTACAAAGCATGAAAATATACCCAATCATGAAATAGGCTTCAGAGTTTTTAGTGAGATTGAAAATAGGAGTTGAGGTAGAATACTCGAAGCACCAAGTCCTTGATACTATCATGCGGCATCTGAATCGATGATCGATGTCGTTAAATATGATATATAGTATTTAAATTTCTTAAGAACTAAATTTTATGATTTTTTGACGTACCTAGTAATCAAGTGGTCACAAATATACCATATATTTGCTGTCAAAAGTTATTAATTTGAGAGCACTCGATTAATAAGTAAATAATATTGAGAAATTACATAATTTGGTTTCTGGTTCATGATTCACAAATCATGTTTTACAGAGTAGACCTTTGATTTGGGTACCCTATTATTGAAATCGATTTGAAAGTAGGCTTGCTACTTCTAAAAGATAGGTCATCCAAAGGTCTTTTATTTTCGGTAAAAGCGTATAGAACTTATCTGAACTATCGATATTTTTGAATCCACAGTCTGACTTTTTAAAATTTTAATTCCAGTATTCAATCTTTCGATTTGTTTAATTTGAGTCAATAAACGACATTTTGACTTCAAAATTTAGCTAATTTTTTATTTTAATAAATTTATAGTTATAAAAATTGGATGAAGTATACTAATTAAATCTATAAAGATCAACGATGCATTCAAATTTTGAAGATAAAGTGTTGTTGACTGATTTAAATTAAACAAATCGAAATGTTGGATAGTAAAATTAATTTTTTGAAAGATAAGTAGATTCAAAATGATCCATATTTCAAATATGTTCTATACTTTTTTACCTTTATTTTGTTGCCCACCTGATCATTGTTGCTTGGACAACTTATTAAGTTAGTACAGTGGTGGGTTGATGGAATATTTAGAGTCACAGTGTTCTGTTGATTGGTCCTAAACAATGACTCATGTCCTAAAACATATTGATGAGAACAATTTTATGGTTGGCAATGTCCTCAATTGGCCTGTATCAATTAATACTTTGTAATAGAGAGACTACTAGCAAAAAAAATTCATAGGAAGCACCTTAAAAGGACACTTATGAGTTTGTTCCATAAATGTAATTGAATATAGAGAAGGATAAGTATAATGGAGCAACATATTACATTTATGGTTTATTAGTGTTCCAAAGTGTTTAGTATTTTTTTTTTCCCACTTTTGAGGTAAGAGTATGAATTGGTCATAATCTTTTAGTAGGTTAAATTGAGTAGGATAGTTTTTGCTCCTTAATAACTTGGAAATTATCAAGGTAAGAAAAATGTCAATTCATATTGATCCTCACAAATTCACATTGACAAAACATTTAAGTTTGCTGAATAGATTTCAAGTTTAGTGGCCTCAGTTCCATAACTTTTACTGAAGTTTGTACTTATGCTCTCTCTTCTCTTTCCATGTATGAATATTTTGTACTGGAGAAATTTAGTAGTTGAAAAGGAGTGTGATCAAATGTTCAAAGTGAATATCATAATCGATTTTCATTTCATGTCATTTTTTTTTTTTAATAGTAAGATAAGTCATATCATAAGTGAAACATATTATCCTATCAAGTCATAAATAGTAAGACTTTTGAAAATAAAAAAAAAAATGAATTCCTTGCTTGCCATTATGTCAGAAATTTTTAATACGGAATAAGTTATTATTTATGGATAATTTATTTTGAGATCTAAATAGGGCATGAAGGTTAGGATTATTGGTTTGATTTGCACACTAATGAACTTCTGGGTCCACTACTTGGCATGTTTGATTTGAACACTAGATGTCATGTGCCACAAACATGGTTAGGTCCCAATTGGGTGATAAATGATCAATTTGGCTGTATCATTCACTTTTTTAAGGAACAGAGAGAATCCATAGCCATGTAAAGTCATAAATAAGAGTTTGTCAGAAATATTATGTTTAGATCATCAAATTTTATTTGCTGCTGATGCACTGAACTGCAATTTTAATTTCCAAGTGCTATTACTCCTAAACATAAGATTATCAGCCTTTTATGTCATAATACTCAATATGTGATCTGACAGTAGATTTTAGCAGTTTATTTATTTATCATGTCATCTTCAAATTCAATTTTTTTTTTTTTCAAACCACACAAAACTCAAATAAATAGCTCTTTGGAGGCTTTATTTGTAGATCATGCTTGTTTGTTTACATTTCAGGTACAAACAAGAACACAATTAAACAAAACAGTAAATTACAACAAGTAACTAATACACAAAATCACAGTAATACAACTTTAGGCCCTCATTAACGGAGTTGGCCCATTTAGCAAAGTAAAAAAAAAAAAAAATAAAAAACACTTCTTTTTTTCTTTTTTGTGTGTGTGTTTCTCTTCTGCTTACTCCACCAATGGGATTATTTCCCTCCACAAACAAACTCAAATGAACCAAACAAATACAACAAAGTAACAAAGAAGAGGTTCATGATCAAACACTCTCATGAGTTCACCACCCTGCAATTCTTTCGGATCTCGCCGCTTGATCCGGTGAGCACGCCGACCTCCCCCATATTCCGGATCGAGTTCTTGAACGCGTCGAAGAAGTCGCCCGAGTCGAGCAGCTTGTCGACGATCTTCGTCGACTGCCCGTCGGTCAGGAGGGCGGCGTCCGACTGGAAGAGGCCCTGCCCGAGCTTGAGGTTTGCGAAGTAGTGGTTGTCGAAGTCGGTGCTGCTCCCAGGGTCCATCGCGACGGTCGTCGTGTTGTCCGACAGGCTCTTGCACTGGGTCTTCAGGAACGCCGCATACGTCGCGTTCAGCGACGGGTCGGCGTCGCCTTTCCCGGTGAAGTTGTAGAGCCTTTTGCTGAACTGGTTGCAGTGGCCCACTCCAATTGTGTGCCCACCTGCAGTAATACACATACATCTCAAATTTAAATTACATAGCTTAAAAAACTTAAAAGAAACCACATATAAATAAGTCCCCTCTTCTTTTTGAACTTGTTTGACACTCAAAATCTAAAATAATTGAAGATGTGGGAAGCGATTTTAGTACATTACAGTTTATTACTGACAGATAGATTTATTGAATTTGGATCGAATTCGACGAACATGACCAAACAGTCAGACACAGGACACTGCAAATGCTTTATCCCAAGTTCAAATCCTCTATCAGTTTCCTAATTTAATGTCCTATTATATATCCATACCTGTCAGTCTGTCACTTTTGAAATCCCCTCATTTGAGGTAATTGATTGATTTATGTCATTTTCCTCATTTATTTGCACATATGCTTTTTCTCAACCACACAATTAAAGGACACCACTTTCATTATCAATTCACACCAACACCAACTTAGCAACAACATCACATGATCTACACAGTTTGTTTCTTGTTGCCTCTTCTTTACTATAGCAACATAATGCACATCTTCTTTTTTTTCTTTCTTTTCCATTTGGTTGGGAGATAAGAAGAGTTATTCCTCTTTTATTATCAAACACATACACACAAAAAAACACAAAAAAAAAACAAAATTGTTGTCCCCCTTAAAGTGCTATTTCAGGATAACCCAGGAAGAAGGGGGGAATAATAATTCATTCCCTCAATGGGAATAAGATTGTTTTCATCCGAAAACAATCTGTTCTTATTCTTCTTTTTTTAAAAAAAAATAAATTATTTTTTTTAAGTTTTAAAATTATAAAATTTATAAATTTTAAATTTTTTTTTATTTTATAAATTTTAAAATTTTTAACTTTAATTTTTTATAAATCTAAAAATTTTAAAATTTATACAAGTTTTTTATATACAAAATTTTAAATTTTAAATTATAAAATTTTAAATTTAGAGAAATTTTAAATTTTATCAAATTTTAAAATTTTAACTTTAATTTTTAATAAATTTATAAATTTATAAAATTTTAAAATTTATACAAATTTTTAAATTTTTAACTTTAATTTTTAATAAATTGAAAAAAATTAAATGCTTAAATTTTAACTTTAATTTATACAAATATTAATTATTATTTAATTAATATTTTATATTAATTAATTAGATAAAATATTATTATTTTAAAATTATAATTACTCTTATTCTGATCACTATTTCAATCTAACTATCCAAGTGCTATTTTTCTTATTCCTCAGAATAATTCAATTTTTATCCAAATACAAAATTAATTTTATTTTTTATTTATTCTTGAACTTATATCTATTTTTGAAATAAGTAATTTTAACTTTATACCTGAACCAAACGGAGTCTTAAAAGTGTCTTAATTTAAATCAAATGATCTTAATTTGTAGAAACAAGCAACCATCAGTATCATAGCACCTATTATTGCTTTTCCACCACTAATAATGCCCCCCTAGAAAAAACTCTTATGAGTATGAGAATTATCGAGGGTTGAGCTTATCTTTTAAATGTTGTGTGGACCCAAACCTGAGCCATGCATCAAGCTAGATAATCAAGTTAAAAGAAAGAAAGAAAAAAGAAAAAAAGAAAAAAGAAAAAAAGAGACTTGTTTTGAGTGGAAAAGTCTAAAAAGAAACCTCAAATTAAGAAGGTTGTTCAAGCAATGCCATATCTATTTCAATTCACTCCTACTACTACTATCTTAATTGGCTTGTTTTAATCTAATCTTATGTGTAATTCATAATGTTAAATATTAATTGACATTGATTCTTAAACTCAACTAACTCATTAATTAATTTCTTGTTTTCTCCATTCCTATCTTGATAGGTGGCTTCACAAGACTACATACAAAACTTTATCACCTTTCTAAAACTCTTGCTTTCATTTGCAACTGCACTGCAGTTGCTGCTTCTAATAAATCATTCGATCAAACACGAACTAAATTTCGCTACTGAAAATCTTAGAAACACTATTTAAATATCACTCTGTCAAACAGCACTACACCGTACAGATGAACGGAGCAGGTCCTTAACTCCAATCATTGAACTACTCTATATATACTACTATATATATTAAACTTAGCATGCATAGGGTAAAGTTTGGTTTGGGACCCTTCACTGTTCTTAAAGCATATCTGGTACAGGCTAGTTGTAGTGTTAAGCCTGTTCCTGCATTATTCAGCTCACACTCCTCTTTTTTTTTTTTTTTTTTTTTTTTTTTCTTTTTTTTCAATTTTTTGTTTTGTTTTGCAAAGTGCCCACAAATGCATATTTACGTAAATAATTCTATTTTTACTACACGAACACCATATTACTATATTTATTCAACTTAGCAAGAATTAATAAAACTATTCTTACAAATAAAAATTTGCAGGTCCATTTCCCCCAAAAAAAAAAAAAAAAAAAAAAAAAAGTAAAAGTGGCTAAAAGTGATAAGACAGCTGAGTTTGCAACCCACCTTACTCTCTGTCCTTTTTTATATTTTATTTTTTTTTTTATTTTTTTTTTAATGTTTCCCCTGTCATGCTGTCGTTACGGATTGGACATTAATTATTTTGTTAGTTGAGCTATGCTTTTCATGCACATTGTCTCTTGTTTGGTGTTCATTATTACAAGATCACAATTATATGCAATTTAATTTTCAGCGTAATTAGCTAAGTTTCCGATCGATCTAAATGATGTATAGCTATAAATTCTTATATCTGTTGATATTTTGATCTGTATTTTATAAATTCGGGTATGTTCCAAATATTAGCATGTCGATATTGATATTGACTAAGTGAGGATATTATATTATATTATATCATATTATATCTAGCTACCGAATAATATCAAATTTTCAAATATATCAATAAATTTTTAGAAATTTTTTTGATGTCACTATTAAAGTTGTTATAGGCATCTTCTAGAAGAATTTCAAGATAACACAGAGAGGAGGATTATGTGTTCAAAATGGCTCGACTAGCTTATTAGAATTATCAACTTTTTTTATAGAAATTAATTAGCTAGGTTTTTATAGCCAAATTGCTTTGATGTGTTATTATTTGGATAAATTTTTCTTAATTATTATTGTTACAGAGCGTGGTCGAGTACCTGATAATACCACTAGATCTTTGACATCGAGTCCCTTGTTCGCAAAGTCCTTGACGAGAGTACTGTAGTTGGAGGCAGGCGAAGGGATGTTCGTGTTCGCCTCCGACGCCTGCGATATCGTGCCGTCCCTCCTCCCTGTCTGAACCTCCCAAATTGGCTTCTTAAACTACAAAGTATATATCAAGAAAATCTCTCTCATGCATGATTATTAATTACACTTAAGCAATTAATTAACAACACATTAGTGTTAAGTTTAATCAACGTGCATGCATGGTTTTGGTTTGTGCACACAAACACTACTTATGTATGTATATATATATATATACCTGGAAGGAAACTGAGTCCCTTGCAGCTAGTGCTACAATATCTGCACAAGAGACAGTTTGAGGGCACGCTTTCTCCAGCGCCGTTTTCGCCTCGTCGATCACGTCGAACCCCGCGAGCGACTTGTTAGGGGCTGCGTCTTTCTCCGCGGTGTTGTTCGCGGTCGAGTCGATCAGGACAGAGCCATCACAACCCTGAAATTGCAACATGTTCAGAATCATGTATATATGAAAGGTCACGAGTTCAATTCCTGCATGCATGTACGCAACGCACGTACCCTGACAAAGCAGTCGTGAAAGAACATCCTCAGGAACTTCGCGGGCAGCGCTCCGTTGCTCGTTACGTGATTCCATACGATGCTCTGGACGGTCTGCTCGGCCTGCGGGCAGCTCCTCTTGTAGAAGCCCTTCTCGAGGCCGGCGGCCTGGCCGCGGACGTCGGAGCTTGTAGTAAGAGTGAAAAGGAAGATTACTAAGAATACATAAGAAGAGCTCATCTCTACTTAAACCCAAATACTACCAACTCAACCCGAACTCATCAAACCCAAACCTAAACCCGAATCCAAAAAACGTAATATGTGTGTTTGTGTGTGTGTTTGTGTGTTTGTTTTGTTACTTTTCCTACACTAAAAAAAAAAGTAGGTGCATGATCGAGACTCTTGATCTTGTGAACACACGGGAGAGGCTTGTGCCCACAGTGAGCACGCACAAATTGGTCCCCTTTTTATAGGCACAAATTAAGTGGAGTAGTACGTACTCACCCCCACATGATACTATATGTGCAAGTGTGCACCATTAATTAAATATAGTACATGGTAATTAATTAAGCTTGTTGATTTTGATTAATTGATTTTGATTAATTAATTAATATTTTTTGTCACAATTCTACGTTCCCATGCATGTTGTGTAATTAAAGTGTGCGGAACCATCAGCGTAATTTACGGGCCTAATTTGCATGGTCAACTAGCAATTTATATTCAATTGTGAAGATATTAAAATTAATGAATAAGAAATATATATATATATATATATATATATATATATATATATATATATATATATATATATATATATAGTGCGGCTAGTATGGTTGTATAAGCACCAAATAATTGATACTTGTAAATTATCTACCGTTAAATCTATTCTTTTGATAAATTTTATTCTTTTGATAAATTTTATCTCTTAAATTATTCTGTTCCACCAACCACTTACTTAACTCAAGAAGTCTATTATTATCCAAATCATACATCTTTTTATTCATGTAATAGCTAAAAACCTACAAGCACTAATGATTTGATACTTTTACAAGTATAGGAGCTCAATGTGTGTGTGTGTGTTATATATATATATATATAATTGAGCTCCTATACTTTTAAAAGTATAAGTCATTGGTGTTTATAAATTTTTAGCCATTGGATGAAAAGATGTATAATTTGGATAATAATGGTCTCCTTGAGTTAACTAAGTGGTTGATGAAATAGTATGATCTAAGAGTTGAAATTAGTCACAGGGGTAGATCTAACGGTAGATCTACAAGCATAGTAGCCGGACTCTCTCTCTTTATATATATATATATATAATTTAGCTTCTATATATATTTTTAAAAATATCAATTCAACGGTGTTTGTAAGTTTTAATCCCTTAAATGAAAGATGTACGGTTATGATAATAGTGGGACCCTTAGATTTAGTGAATATAATTGGTAGAATTAATAGCATGATCTGAGAGTTAAAATTAGTCAAAGAGATAGATCTAACAATAAAAAATTTACAAATATCAATTATTATATATATATATATATATATATATATATAGAGAGAGAGAGAGAGAGAGAGAGAGAGAGAGAGAGAGAGATGCATTGACCAGTGTCGATCTAGATCAAAAAATGTGAGCTGTTACGCGCACAAGATAAATAATTGGAATTGGACCATTGTGTACGTAGTGGGGAGAGTTAGGTAGAGACTAGAGAGAGAGAGAGAGAGAGAGAGAGAGAGAGCAAGAAGGTGCAAACATGTAGTAGTAGACAAATGAAATCTTCGGAAGGGATTGGTCATGGTCTATGTATTCCGGGCAAATAGTCGAGTTGAGTAATTTGCGATGGAATTATGTCATTGTATTTTTTATAAGGGGCAATTTTCTATATATTTTTTAAATTTTTTTTGTTTTTAGATTTACCCTTCTTAAAAGGCTAATATTAAAACTACCCTTTTTACGTTCCAACTTCTTTTCAAAATATCCCTGGAACTGCTGTTATCTGTGTGTAATTACTATTTTGCCCTTTCAAATATACCCTAAAACCTTAAACCCTAAAACCCTAAACCCTAAACCCTAAAATCCTAAAAAACCCTAAACCCTAGAACCTTAAAAAACCCTAAACCCTAAACCTTAAAACCCTAAAAAATCCTAAACCCCAAACCCTAAACCCGGGCAAAATAGGTATATCTAATAGTTTTCAACTCCGATTATTATTTAACTCTAGATTAATCCTAGTTAACTTAACAAAAGGAAACGGTAGGGATATTTTTAATAACGGTGGAACGTATGAAGGGTATATTGGAAAGAAAAAAAATAAGAAGGGTAAATCAGATATTTCTTCAGATTTCAGGGTTACACAGGCAATTAATTCCTTAAATTATGCGGATATCTATAAAAATTAGGTTAATGCTAGATGTACTTCCCAGATGGGGTGTACATCTTACACCGACTCCATTCTGGGATGGGGTGAATTTTACTCATCACATCGATGTAACGAGTGAAGGAATATTCATTTCAGAATGGGGTAGATGTAGGATGTACACTTTATTTAGGGTGTACATCTAGCATTGCTCTAAAAATTATTTGTAAATATTTAAATAGTCATTTGAGTTCGCCTACAATAGACTGATGAATATGGGTAGGTGAGTTTGCGGATTACTCACAAATTTTTTTATTATTTTTATATATTTCACATATATTATTTTAAAAAATAAAAAATTTAATTTATTATTTAAAATATTATAATATATAACATATAATAAATAAAATAACAATATAAAAAATTAGTGCTAAGATTCTAAAAACATGTAAAACAAAATGAGTATTGATTTTTATATATATATATTTTTTAAAATTATATATGTGAGTATCTGAGGGTAACAGCGAATTGTTCAAAATATTTATAATTTAATGAATACCTACCTATTTTATTGATAATTTTTTAGATAAAAAAAATTAATATTCATATCCGTGAATTTGGGGATAAATTTACGGGTTGAGATTGTCAAGGTCTAGGTCTATAGATCACTTCTGTTCTTTTCTTTTTCTTTTTTTTTTCTTTTTGAAATACAACAATTTTTTCTGTAAGTATTTGATTTTTAACTTTTTTTTTTCTACTTTTAAAAATTTATATTTTATTCCGTCAAAATTTTAAGTTGGTGCATTTAATTACTCTCTTTCGACAGGATTTTGTCACTATTCCATTTATTTTTTATAATTTATATCAAAAGTACTTTTAAAAATTACAGATATATATTAAAAAAATATTTTTTTATAGAGGATAATTTGGTTATTTTCGTCTCTCCATTAACATTGTAACGCTTTGAAAATATTTTTTAAAATTTAAAAGAACAAAATATAGAATTTTGAAATATAATAAAAGAAAAATAAAAAATAGATATTTACGAAAAAAATTTTCTGTACAGTACTATTTATTTTTTTAAAAAAAATCACTTCTTTAGTTATTTTTGTGCACCATATCATTTCTAGCAATTGGACATTTGAATTGACGAAAAGCTCTTTTAAACATGACTTAAGTTATTTAAATTTTTAAAAATTAAATTTTATAATTTTATAATATTATTTGCCTAACGATTAAGCGTTGTCAAATTAATCTTATCTTAGCTATTAAAAATTGTCAATTTCTAAACCAGTTACCAAATAAGCAAATAATATTAAAAAATTATAGAATTTAAAATTTTAAATTTTAAATTCTCTATATTATAGATCTGAAAAAAATCTGAAAAATACCGCTATCAAAAATACCGATACTTATAATTAGTATCGCTATATGTGCAGTCGCTAGAGTATATAGCGATACATTATTATAATGTGTCCCAAAAATATGTCCCTATAATCTTATTTTGGATATAAATGAAATATAAATAGAACAGTTGTGTAAAAATATCACAAGAATATGTCACTATAATCTAATTCTGTTGTAGTGACTATCGATATTACTAAATCATTAGTGCTACCAATTTTTTAGCTCTTATATTAAAGGATAAATGGTTAAGACGATAGCGGTCCTCTAGAGTTTAGTGGGTGGTTGGTTAAATAATAAAAATTTTAAGGAACCACTATAATTTCAACCGTACATATTTTTATTTAAGAATTAAAAACTTGATAGCATAAATTGCTTAGTGCTATCGATAATATTTTAACCGAACTATATATATATATATATATATATATATATAGAGAGAGAGAGAGAGAGAGAGAGAGAGAGAGAGAGTATAGCTATTTTTGATAGTATCAACTTTTCGAGAGAGTGAGAGAGAGAGAGACAGTTAGTTTAGCTATAATGTTTTATTGTTCAAAATAAAAACTTCACATTTTATATTAATGATAAAATATTTCGTAAAAAATTATTATTGTTGACTTTTAATGGGGAGAGGTATAATCACACCCAAATTTTTGTGAAAAGTATATATTTCAGCTCAATACTATATATGCAGATACTATTTTATATGTAAATGATCCTATTTTATGGTGATCTATGCTTAAATATATATTTTGGTCCTTTACTTTTTATTTGAAATACTTTTTATTTAAACTGTCCAGATCAATTTGCAACATATCAAATTTTTTTAATACTATTTTTTTTTAAAAAATAATTTTTAAATAATGGGGTTTTTAATGCACACTCTCTAGAATATAATAATATATATGTAGTATTTTTCTACATTTTTACCCTTTGTTATGTTGTATGTGGAGAGCCGGTACACGCCTCGATATCAAATTCTCTGAATTCGCAATCCGTTTTGATACCGCAATCCGCTCTGGTACCGTCTAGAGTTGGGATTCCGCAGCGAAAACGTCAAATCAAATTTTTACCATAAACCCGTCCTCTCAACAAAACTGGAACCAATAAATCCGTCCTCTCAACAAAACTGTAAAAAAAAATCAATACAAGAAAATATGCGGGTGAAATAAGATTCATTAACTAAGATAAGAATTACACCGACTGCTCCTTTTTTCTACAATAGAGTAGCTTCAATCCTAGCTCTCCTCCTGAATCTCTTTAATTCACTCTTCTCTCATTTTCTATAAACCTAGAAGACTATGGGTGTGGCTAAATTCTAGCCCCAACCACATCCATGAGTGTTATTACCATCGTTCTGTGGATACCACTATATGGTGTGGCTAAATTCTATCATCCACCATCTTTATAGATATTATCACCATCGTGGGTATATCCTTCTTAACACCATTATCAAATAATAATAATAAAAAATTAATTTTGATTTTCTCATCCTCAGAGGATCCAACTGGCAAAAGCTAGACACAGTAATATCTCACACATTATAGCTTTAAAATTAGTGTACAAATTAAGTGCTTAATTAGGTAGGGCTTGTTACTTAATTAATTTTATTCATGTTTTCAAATCCAACATTAATTAACCTTGTCCTTTCGGAGCTTATCATGGCGAAATTTGTGGCTCGAATAAATCTCATGCACGTACGTAGGGTTTTAAATGGATTTTATTTATTATTTATTTATTTATTTATTTTGCTTAGTTATCCTCCTAGGAAACCAAATTTATTGGGTAGTTATTCTGAAAAAATAATTTTAGAAAAACAACTCTCTTTCTCACGATGGTGAGTGATTTGCTGTATTTATTTGTGATTTATTTTTAAATAAAGATTTTTTATTTGGACGTTGAATTTTTCAAAATAAATAGTAAATGAATCAATGTGCACTTTTTAAAATATTTTTTTTCTTTATTATGGGGCACATATTTGTATACAAGGCACATAGTTACAATGGCGCGTTTTATAGTTGTAATTGTATATGGATTTAAATCGGTGTTTGTTTTGATATATTTGAATTCAATTGTTATAGTTATAATTATATAAGAAGGTCTAACTAGTAATTAAAATTATACCCAAATTAATCACACTTCGCACCGAAAAATAATAATTTTAAACAAAAATAAATTTACTTTCTTATTAACCTTTTAAATAGTTTTTTTTACTAGCCTTTTCGTGTAGAGGTAATCTCATCATTTCGTATATAAAATGATAGTAATTTATAAATATTTTTTTTAAATCGTATGCAACTAAATAAAATATATATAATTATAATTATTAAATTTTTATGTTATATTTATAATAATCTCGAAGTAAGAAATGTGGTGTTATAGGATGTGATTAGATTTGCAATTGAATTATAGTTAGAGTAAGGTTAATATTTAAATCTGTTAGAGATAAGTTTATTAAAATTTAAATATTAATTAAAATAAAATTAAATTTATTTAGATTAGAATTTAGATAGTTTTTAATGTAAGCTATAAATATAGCATATGTGTTATTAATTATTGGACGGTGGTGTTAAGGTTTAATCACACTAATATAATATGATGGAGGCTAGAATTTAGTCACAATCATATGGCATGACCAAAATGTCTATGATTTTGGATGCAGGTACGAGTACATTCAAAGAGAGAAGCCTTTTAGGTTTATAGAAAATGAAAGAAAGATCAGAGAGATTCAGAAAGAAGGCTCGGATTGTAGCTACTCTATTACAGAAGATGAGTCGGTGTAATTCTTCTCTTGATTAATGAATCTTATTTCACCCGTATATTTTCTGTTATTATTTTTCTTCTCTTTGTGGTTGTGCTATGGTAAAAATCTAATTTGACGCTTTCCTCTAGAAATCCCAACACTAGGCAGTACCAGTGTTGATTGTGGTACCGAAGCGAATTGCGAATTCACAGAATCTAATACCGAGTCGAATACCAGATTTCTAACAATGTAAATTGAATATCATTTTTGCAAGAATTTTCTCTCTACACACTCAAACTCAACTTGTATGTGAACATGGTGCTCTTTGTCACCTAAACCCTAGAAAAAGAGTTTAATTTACCTAGGATTATTTTTAGAGATAACTAAAGTTACTTTAGCAGATAAATTTGTAATCCAACACTTTTTTGGGGGGCTGATATTGACAAAACAAGGGCTAACATTTTCTGCTACATTTGACAAAGCAAAAATAAAAAAACAAAAGTTGGCAATTGTGGGCAGATCAAACTTACAGAATTAAAAACAAGATAGAAAAATGCTATATATATATATATATATATATATATATATATATATATATATATATATATATATATATATATATATATATATATATATGTACATTAATTATATATATTATAGGGTGTTTCTCTTATATCTCATAATTAAAAGTTTTTTTTTTTTTTTTTTTTTTGGAAGTTTAGTATTTTAAAAAGTTGATAAGATAAATAAATAAATATGAATTATTGGGAGATTAGAGTATAACATTAACACCTATATATTATAAAGAGCTAGGTTTATTTAAGTTTACAGTAACCGGCAGTTCCTGGCATAAGTGGTAAAAAATTTAGTGGTTGATATCTGAGATTCCAAATTCGAAGCCTAATTATTTTATAATTTTTAGCTATGTTTATTTTAAAAAAAATAAATGAAATAAATAGCATGCTATATATCTTTCTCTCTCAAAATAAAAAACAAAAAGTTACCTTTCTAATGCTAGGATCTCCGAATTCACGCCGACTTTGTTAGATTTGATCTAAGATATTTGAAGTATCTAGAAAATTTTTTTTGCTATTTTTCGATATCCTTTACTTAGATCAAAATGGCCCCAAATTAATAATTTTAAAAGGTGGTGGTGAGCCGTTTGCAAATTTAACCGTATAAAAATATTCAAATCACGTAAATTAATAAAAAAATTACATTATATAAAACAAGATTAATACTTTTAATCTAAAATTTTAATATCACATCATTATTTTTTGTGAAATTTTTATTTTCAATAGTTAATTTTGAATCATTCCGATCACTAGATAAATCATATTGAAAAATAATAAAATTTATTTTTTATATGCTTTCAATACTTTAAATTAAATCTATCTGATTTGATTGCCGCTTCAGAAGTCCCAATATCAAACACGATTTGATAATTTAAAATTTATTGTGCTTCTAAAAATTAAGAATGCAAGTCAACCTCTATTATAAATGTACAAATATATTAGGGAGATGACAAAAGCTATTAGGGTTTTTCAAGTTGGATTTAAATACATCTAATTATATTCTGATAGTAAAGTGTTGAAATAAATTTAAAATAATAAATTATATGTACTTTTGGTTCTCAAATTATGAGATATGTGATATTTTATTCATGGAGCATTCTAAATTATAATAATATTCTACTTGATGATGCAACAATATATAATTAAAATACTATATTATTTTAATATTAATAATTCATCAATATTTATCTAAAAAAATAAAAAAATAAATTATGAGACATGATTATCATAATTTGAAAATTTCAAGAACTAAAATAACAGGCGAGCCAAAAATTACAACTAATTAATATTTAAGGAGTAAAGTGTCACGCACTTTATAGTTCAAATCAGAAATTGCAACGAATTAAATTTTGAGAACCAAAGAGTCAACCATCTCATAAGTTGAGGACTAAAGTGTAATTTATCTAATTTTAAGAAAATTTTAGATTTGCTTTTGAAAAGCAATGATTGTTTTACATAATTACATATATATAGTATTAAAATAAAAGATTCTGAATTCAAAACTTCGAGTATAATTAATTTTTTTCTATTTAATTCAAATCTACATCACTAGCTAGCCTATCATACTTGAAAATGAGTGTTAAAAAAAAAAAAAAAAAACACTATTTATTACTATAAGCTTAAGCTTTTAAAAAAAATAATAATTGTTTCACATAATTTTACAGTTTGGATTGATGATCATCTTGTCCCGTATATTTTTTTTTTCTTATTCAAATATTTAATTTATTGGTTATGTAAAATATATTAGTGATGAAATAAAATAAAATATATTATTAGGGAGAATTCCACAACTATATACAAGTTACGAAGCCAAAATTCATTTTCTATAGAGGATCAAAAATTAAACGATTATCAAATTCAAAATCAGAATTTAATTTATTTTAAAAAACTCTGTAATTTTTATAATTGGTTATATAAATTTTTTGTATGATAAAAGTCATATTTATTAAATTAAATTTTAATTTTAAAATATTTATATTGAATATTAAATGCCCATCATGTTATGCTCAACGGAATGACAAATGCTAGAGATACATCCAAAATAAATAATGTAAATTTTATATTTTTATTATAATTTTTTTTTTTTTTTAAGTTTTAGTGTTATTATTATTATTATTATTTTTTTTTTTTTTTGGATAAACAAGGATTCAATCTATTTTAACTTAGTTTCGCTTCGAATTCAATCCAAAGTGAATTTTCAAAAATTGAGGAGAGCCATGCCACTTTAAAAATATATATTAGCTAAGTTATTTAATCCATTACTCTCATTTTATCTCATTTTATTTGATTGATAAAACTACAATATTCTAATCTCTTATTAGTATGTCAAACCAAATCACCTAAGCTTAGTTATCAAACTGTGACATCTTAATATATAGTCCCATATTGAATGAAAATATGATTATGTTTAGATATATAAGAGATATTACTATAACAGAATTAGATTATAGGGACACATCTTTGTGACACTTTTGTATAAATGTCCTATCTATATTTTATTTATATCCAAAATTAGGTTATAGAAACATATTTTTAGAACACATTATAATAATGTAGTGGTATTTTTTTCAGACTTTAGAAATACTTAAAAGTGTCGATATAGCATAATTTTATTGTAATGTATGAATGCTAGTAATAATAATTGAGTTTAAATATTATGACTGTAATTTAGGTCAACGAGGTATCATAGCCAATTATCAGTCTCACTAATCGAATGTGTGTGACAAATCTCACATCATCCGGTGGTCTTAAAGTGTGTGTGTTTGGATTGACACTCCAATAGCCCTACAACTATTGAATGAAAATGTGAATATGTTTGGATATATAACAGTTTGTGTGATTATGTTTGGATATATAATAATTTGGATGGACACCTTAATAATTCCATAACTATTGAATGGAAATATGATTATGTTTGAATATATAACAGATATAAATACTATTAATAATAATTTATTTATCAACAGCGACGGTTGCTGTCACTTGGTTGGTTACTTTGTTAGAAAGGAATAAAAGAATCTTCGAGTCAAAGAAGCTGGCGGCGTGGCTTTTGTTGGATGAATCAGAATGCTGAGGAGGTCCTGGGATTCCTTCTGCGTGCTTTGATGGTTTTTTTTTTTTTTTTTTTTTTTTTTTTTTTTTTTTTTTTTTTTTTTTGTTAGCGGATTGAGACTCAGCTGTCTCAGTTTGTAACCAAATTCATTACTCAAATAGGTAGCATGCTACTTTATTTAAAAAAAAAAAAAATAAAAAAAATAAAAAAATAAAAAATAATAATAATAATAATAATAATAATGGGCTGTATTTTGACACAAACAACCCCACAATATTGTAGAATAGCATTAAAATATTTGCTAAAAGAATATATGTGAAAAACCCAACTGTCCCCAATTAAGTATGTAGCTTGTACCATCTGGATATCTATTCAATCTTTTCAATTCCAACTTTTGTCAAGAATCAATCATAGGTCCCAAGACCAAAAAATAAAATAAAATCAAAACAAATAAAAATAAAAAGATATTTGCTTTGAAATGATTGGGACTTACATAAATCAGGCTAAACATAAATTATAAATATAAATTACAATACATTTCAAATCTTACTCGATTGATCAAATAGTAGAATCAAATAAAATCTAAGTAAAAAATAATTTACACTGCTGGTATAAAATTTAATCTTAAACATTTAGGCTGCGTTTGGTTCGAGGATAAGAAAAATTTAGTTATACCGAAGATAGGTATAAGTTATGGAATTAACAGGAATTAGTGTAAATTTCTGTTTGGTTGGGTTTAAGAGTTATACCGGGTTTAAAGAAAATTGTGTTTGGTAAATTATATAGAAATAAGAAGAATAAGAGAAATAAGAGAAAATTATATTTGGTTGGGTATAGAGGAATAAGAAGAATTGAGGGAATAAATATTTTTATTTACTATTTTGCCCTTTATGATATAATTTAAAATTAAATAAATTTATGGTATTAATCAACCTTATATTTAATTTAGATAAATATTAAAAAAATCAAATAATATTTACAATTAAATATTAATTTCTAATATTAATATTTAATAGTAAATATTAAATATTAATATTTAATATTTATCTAAATATTATATATTAATATTTAGATAAATATTAATATTTAATATTATTATTAAATATTAATATTAAATATATTTAATATTTAATCCCTATTTTGCTATTTCGCTATTCTGCCTGGAGGTGGAAATTGCTAAACCCACCCCTTAGCGGGTTATCCTGGGATAACCCGCTAAGGGGTGGGTTTAGCAATTCCCACCCCTTAAATCACGTTTGGGTTTAAAAACAGGGATAAGGGGGTTATCCCCCTTTATCCCCGTTACCAAACCTGGTCTTAAGTTTTACCTCGAAATGTCACATATATTAAAGCACACTCGACATGCAATTTTAATTAGGTAGTTCTATCAGTAGCATAGCTAATAGCTAACTACTTTTGTATATTAATTTGTATATAACATTTTTGGAGACTAATATACATAACATTAAAATATAATAATATTATGTTGAAAATTATAATTCAAACTTAATTTAAAAGTCAGTTTGAGATAGAGTTTATCCAATTTATATTTAACAGTTTATTTGTAATTATTTAGATTTGTGATCTGTTATTATTTGATAGCTATATATATTTAGGCATGGTAATTAGATGGAGAAAGACCACAGTAGACATGATCGCATAGGGTTAAAAATATTATTAAGGGTGTAATTAAATATTTCTTATTGATAAAGAATTAATTTTTCTTCAATATCTCTTCTCCATATTATTGTATTTTAGAATTGATGATCCTGAATTACATAATCGGTATTAGCGTGAATACCTGTTTCAACTATTGGTATCAGAGATTTTTACCGCTTCCAATAATTAATGTTAGAGATTTTTTACGCTTCCAATAATTGATATTAGAGCTATTTACCTTTTTGAAACCCCCAATGCATTACATAGAAATTAAACAAGCTATCTCATTATCTTTGCTATGCATTGGAAATAACTCCAAGCAAAAAGGGATCAAAATGTTGTAGATGATCATAAAAGTGGATCCAAGGCACTTTGTATATTTTCATCAACTATAACCATAAATATGCTACACACTCAGCAGTACATGAGTGGACACTTCACAAAAGTTATTAGGTGAAAATTAAGCTATTAGGTGAAAATTAATTTAATTTGAAGTTGGTTTGAAGCTAAAAAAATTATAATAATTAATTCGACAAAGACTCCCTAATAAAAGTTGATAAAAAAAAATTTCTATGTGATATGCACATGCACCTAGTAATTATGTGTAATTTGATTATATAATTTGATTCAATATTGAATTGAACGGAATATATGTATTAGCTAGTATTTCTTGATGTATAGAGTGTTATTTCAATAATGCAACTTTAAAAAATACTAATAAAAATTTCTGTAGAAACTCTCTCAAAAATATTGAATAAGAAGCTTGAATTTTAATCGAATTTTAGCTTTTCATTACAATTTGTTCCCATATAGAGTGTGTCTATATTGACCGATTTTAATTCTGACAATTTTATATAAGATGTGAATTAAAATTTATCATAATAAGTTAAAAATAAGAATAAATTATATGATTCTTATTATTAAAAAAAAAAATTAATAAATATTTTAATAAATATTATAATTTTATTATTTATGTGAGAATCAAAAATATTTTAAAGGTTCTTGAAATATCTAGATATAAATTGATATGATGTAATCAAGGATGAGAGATGACATGATGTAATCAAGGATGAGAGGTGTGAGAATTAAGAAAGATATTTTCTCTTTGCTCTCTTCTATGCTATCAAGGTTTTGGAGTATGGATATAGTTTTTGGGTGTGAAATTCTCTTCTCTCTTTAAATTACATCGTTTTCGCCTATATTTTTAGGTACCGTTTGGTTCGGGAATAAGGAAAATTTTGTTATACCGGGGATAGTTATAGATTATGGTATTAGCAGAAATTAGTATAAATTTGCGTTTGGTTGGGTTTATGAGTTATACCGGATTTAAAGAAAATTATGTTTGGTAAATTATATAGGAATAAGAAGAATAAGAAGAATAAGAAAAAATTGTGTTTGGTTGGGTATAAAGGAATAAGAAGAATTAAGAGGGTATAATTTTGTATTTTGACTATTTTGCCCTTTAAATTAAAGTTTAAATGGGAGTAAAAATTTTAATTTTTAAATTTATATAAATTTTAAAACATACATAATAAAAATTAAAGTTTAAGTGGGAGTAAAAATTTTAAGTGAGTAAATAAAAATTAATTTTTAAATTTTAAGTGAGAGTAAAAATTTTAATTTTTAAATTTATATAAATTTTAAAAAATTTATAAAATAATTGTATAAATTTTAAAAATTTAAACTTAATAAATTTTTTTTTTCAAAAATGAAATAAAATAAAATTTTTAGATTTATTAAAAAATAAGTTAAAAAAATTAATAATTTTAAAATAAAAAATTTTAAAATTTAAAATTTATAAATTTAAATATCTTTTAAAATTTAAAAATTCTAATTTAAAAAAATAAAAAAACTAATTTTTATTAGTATGCAAAAGAAAGGAAAAAAAAAAAGAAAAAAAAAATGGAACCCATGTAAGAGAGAGAGAGAGAGGGGGGAAAGAGAGAGAGAGAGAGTGCCCTGTATATATGGGTTTCCTCGATTCCCGTGCATAGTACAATTCCGTCTTATTCCGCCTCAGGTTGGGAATTGGTATTCCCAACTTATACCGGAATAAGCGTAATGATGAGGTTTTACAATTCTCAATAAGGTTATTCCCGTTTGGGAATGGAATCGGGGATAAGGGGGTTATTCCCCCCTTATCCCTGTTACCAAACGGTACCTTAGAGTTTGGGAGTTTTCACTTATGTTCTCATGAGATTGCGTTTGATTCGGGTATAAGTAAAAATTAATTATTTTTAGGATAGATATAAGCTCAGATATAAATATGAATTAAAGTAATTTTATGTTAGGTTGAGTATAGGAGTTGTATCGGGAATACGAAAAATTATGTTTGATAAATTAAAGAAAAATAAGAAGAATAGAGAGAATTAAAATTTATAAAATAAAATAAAAAAATTAAATTTTATAAATTTAAATATCTTATAATTTAAAAAATTTTAATTAAAAAAAAAGAAGAAATAAGCAACCGGTGGAACAGCTGTTCCACCTGTGCTTATACCGGAATAATCTGGTATGGGGGAAACAGCTGTTCTCCCTATTCAAAATTAGTGTTTGGATATAAAATGGGGGATAACCTCCTTATCTCCATCTTCTCTTATACCCAATACCAAACATGGCAAAGTTTTAGAATATGGATATAGAAGTGACATCTGATCCATAATATGTGGAAGAAGACGAGAGCTGTGATAGCTCTTTTCGGAGAAGGCGAGATACGCAAAAAATTCAAAAACATCAAGATAAAGATGATCCAAAAAAGTCTTGTAAAATAAATAATCAGATCCGATTTCAATTTCCTAATATAATAACTACCCAATTTGTAAACTTTTACTGCACTCTAAATCTAACACAACTAAATAAATTTTAAGAAATATAACTATAATTGAAAGTGAAAATAAAAAGCAAGCTAAACATAAACATTAGAATTTCTTTCAAAAGCTAGATAGATCACAATTTTTCTTCTTATCCTTGGCATGAGTTGTCATTTTCTTCACATAACATCATAAAGTATATGTATATATATATTAAAAATACCTTAGATTCAACAAATAATAATTAGCATATATGTACATGATATAGAATAAGGTCAAATTTATTTATTATTGTACCCAATCATTGCCTTTGAAGCAAAATCATAATCACTATCTTTTCTCTCTCTATCATTTTATCATCAACTACTATATTAAATTTCCTCCATAAACATTAGAATTTTTTTCAAAACCTAGATAGATCATAATTTTTCTTCTTAATCTTGGTATGAGTTTGTCGGATCATTGACGGAAATACGCAACCAATTCACTTAAAGTGTGCGCACGGACAGAAAGTTGGACCTATCTATTTTTAACCCATAAATAAATAGCCAACCCACCAACACCTGCACCGTGTGGGAATCGAACCCGTGCCACTGGCTCTGATATCACTTGTCGGATCATTGGCGTAAACCATTAATCCCAAAAGCTCGAGCTTTTAGAAATACGCAACCAATTCACATAAAGCGTGCAGACACGCCCACGAGTCTCGACCGGACTTAACCTACCTGGACGTTGGGTCTATTGTTGGGCCTCTTGCCGTTATGTCTATTGTGGACCGCAGTCCCACTCAACTTATTGTGCTCACCCAACTCAACTTATTAGTCTCTTGGGCCTATTGTCACGAGCAGAAAATTAAACCTATTTTTAACCCATAAATAAATAGCCAAACAGAATTGTCATTTTCTTCACATAACATCATAAAGTATATATATATATATATATATATATATATATATATATATATATATATATATATATATATATATAAAAAACCTTAGATTCAACAAATAATAATTAGCATATATGTACATGATAAAGAATAAGGTCAAATTTATTTATTATTGTACCCAATCATTGCCTTTGAAGCAAAATCATAATGACTATCTTTTCTCTCTCTATCATTTTCTCATCAACTACTATATTAAATTTCCTCGGTATATATGTCATGACCCATAAATGTTCTCCTTTATAAAACCCTATAAATCATATAATTATTTAAAAAATAAATCCAATATTTTAAAATTCAGTTCAATTTTATTTAGTCATTAAAACTTCAAAAATTAAAAGGTTATGAATGTTTTAATATTTTTTTTTTGTTACTGAAACATTGATCCCTAAATACTAGCTTGTAATTAATCAACCTTTCATTAAAACTCTAATCGAATTTAGAGATATTTAAATTATATGATCTTTCTAAGTGGTTGATTATTCAGAAAATCTACATATAGCTGATTAGATAAAACTAATTATAAATATATAATTTTTTGTATAATTTTTAAATCCACATACCTAAACAAAGTTGAAATAAAGTTAAGAGGGCACCACCCATATGGGAGTAGGTATATAAAAAAATGGCAATTTTTTATATACCTCTAAAATTTTTTCTGTTTTCAGATTTACCTCTCTTAGAAGGCTAATATTAAAACTACCCTTCTTACGTTCCGACTTCTTTCCAAAATATCTCTGAAGTTAAACTCTGTTAGTGTACCGTTTGGAACTACCGTTATCTATGTGTAATTATTATTTTGCCCTTTCAAATATACCTAACCCTAAACCCTAAACCCTAAAACCCTAAAACCCTAAAACCCTAAACCCTAAACCCTAAAACTCTAAACCCTAAACCCTAAAATCCTAAAAAACCCTAAACCCTAAACCCTAGAACCCTAAAAAACCCTAAACCCTAAACCCTAAAACCCTAAACCCTAAACCCTAAAACCCTAAAAAATCCTAAACCCTAAATCCTAAACCCTAAACACGGGCAAAATAGGTATATCTGATAGTTTTCAACTCCGATTATTATTTAACTCTAGTTTAACCCTAGTTAACTTAACAAAGGGAAACGGTAGGGGTATTTTTAATAACGGTGGAACGTATGAAGGATATATTGGAAAGAAAAAAATAAGAGGGGTAAATCAGATATTTCTTCAGATTTCAGGATTACATAGGCAATTATTCCTATAAAAAAATTATTAAAAAACTAAATTACACTCTTCCCCCTCAAACTAGCTAGGAAACAGATGGAAATTTTTAAATTTATTATAATTAAATTTTATAGTTTAATTTAGTTGATTAAATGAAGATATATTGCTAATATAATAGTAATGCGGTATCTTAATTATTGTTACATATATAATAAATATAATTTAACAATAATTATAGTAATGCGATATCTTAATTATTATTACCCAAAATATTATTATTTTATGGATTTGAATAAGTGAGGATATTTGTGACACCCCCGGAATTTGGATTAGTCCTTTATATAAATGATATAATAGGACTAAATCTCTTAACCCGGCTATAGCATTTTGGATGGTAACAAGATCCAAGAGGTTATGAGAGTTAAGCGTGCTAGAGCTAGAGTAGTTCTACGATGGGTGACCTCCTGGGAAGTGGGGCGTCACAGATGGTATCGTGGACGTCAGGGCTTAAAGGGGGGAAGAATGTGACACCCCCAGAATTTGGATTAGTCCTATATATAAATGATATAATAGGACTAAATCTCTTAACCCGGCTATAGCACTTTGGATGGTAGCAAGATCTAAGAGGTTACGAGAGTTAAGCGTGCTAGAGCTAGAGTAGTTCTAGGATGGGTGATCTCCTGGGAAGTGGGGCGTCACAATATTTTGCTAATATGATAATATTTACGTTATTATTACATGTGCATTTAGTTAACTAAATTGAATCGTAAACTTTAATTACGATAGTCTAAGAAAATTGACTTATAAATTATAATAAATTAAAATTTGAAGACCAAAATATCACCACCACGCTTTTAGTGAGACGGCTAAAAATATAATTTAACCAAGTTATTATTATTTTAATGATTTGATTAAGTAGGGAGAGACAAAACAAGTTGTTGACCTTTGACTTAGGAGCATTCCTTATCCGAATCATTAAATGAGATGCAACTGCATTTTCATACTCAAATTAATTAAAGTGGTGATGAATGGTTCAATATATATATATATATATATATATATATATATATATATATATATATATATATATATATATATATATATGAATCCATAAGGCATAGGATTATTCTCACCAATAAAATTTCTTTTGGAAAATATAATATAATCTGGATAAATGGAGAGTATATAATTATAACTGTTGTATTTTTAAAATAAATATATTTCTAACTATGTATCTTTTTACATGCATTTATTTATTTATTTTGAGATACAAATGCATAGAACTTATGTCAATTATCAATCATTTTAGTTTGACTATTTAAATTTTTAAAATTTTAATTTTAATATTTAATATTTTATTATTTAATTTAATTAGTTTGATGACTAATAAATCCTCGAACTAGATGCCCGATAATAATAATAATAATAAAAAAAGTTAAAAGCACTAAAAATTTTATACTTTCGAACGCACACAAGTCGAGCAACAAATACAACATCTCACTTGAAAATATGTGGGTGTAAATGAACCGCGCCTGATCTAATTTTTAGCCGAATAATTATAATATCAAATCTAAATCAAATAAAATTATGTTTTTTTAAAAAAAAATTATTTCTGAGAGATGGTAGCAAACTATCAGCTTTATTTATTTACTTTTAAATAAATTTATTTAAAATTATAAAATAATTAAATTTTGAATTTAAAATCTAAATCTCAAGTGCTAGTCATTATATTTTTTAGTCAACTGTGTTAGTCACAACCGGTAATAAATCGAGTGACGGTAGCTGATTAGTAAAAACATAGATTTAAATCTATTCTGATGTGACTTAAATAGTATTGTTTTTTTTTTATTTATTGTGTTTCAAACACTATCATATTTCATTGATACTATCGATAAAGGCATTTGAAACTTTCATGATCTAGACTCTGTTTGAATGAAGGAGTGTACAATCGATATCATTAATTATAATTTAAAATATTAAAAATTTTCACGATACACAAGATCACTATATATATATATATATATATATATATATATAATCATTCAATTCTCGTTCAAATTTCAACTTTCGACCTCAAATTATATTGAAAAACCTCTACCTCTTGATTCGCCATGCTCTAATGATACTTTGCAAATCAATATATAAGAGATTCAAGGGAAGTTGAAGGAGATCCGAAAAAGCAAAAAAATATGGATGAGAGAAAAGTAAGAAGAAAATTTATAAGATCTGAACAATTTAACAGAATATACAGAAATAAGCGGAGAAGTTAGGATCAATTAGTTTTACTAGCTAGATTTTCGAATGAATTAGAGTTTACGTAAAAATTACTTTTCTTCTGATGCCTGTTTGTACAGCTGTGGAACTGAAGTTAGGTCGATTTTATTTTATTTTTTCCTCACTTTCATTCTTCGTGATTTACTTCAACCTTGGGTGGGTCGAATTCAATTACGGTAAGTTAGAGAGTTTCAGTTTCTACTAAAGTGAAGTAATGGTGAATTGAACAACACGAGTGAACATTTATAGCCAAAACCTACTCAATTTTTTTCCACTTTCGGTGAAACAAATATGTCCTATACACACGGAGCAGAAGTTGGAATGAAAATTCAATTAAAAATGCCCTCTTTCGCCGAACGAAAAAGGGCCAACAGACAGGCTTTAAATGGGCCTGTTAAAGATTTGAGTCATTGTGAGCCTTCTTCTTAGTCCAGCAGTCCAATGTGGTCCACCAATTGAAGTAGAACGCTAAGGGCCCGTTTGGATTCGGTATAAAACTTGGAATAGGAGGGATATCCCTCTTATTCTTCCAAACGCATCAGGAATTAATTGGTATAGCTTATTCCGGCACAACTAAAATAAGTGAGAATTACTGTTCTCACTCTTCCCAACCACCCTCTTACATTTTTCTTAAATACCCTCCCACGTCTACCGAGGCACCATCTCTCACCTCATTATTACATAATAAAGTTTGAGGGCAAAAAGGTAATTTACCCAATTAAAATTCTTTATTCCTCTTATTCCTCATTCTCATACCAAACACAAAATCTCTAATCCCTGGAACCATTCCAAATAATTTTTTACACTAGTTCCGTACTTTATACTTATCTCTGAAATAACTAGTTCTGTCTTATCCCATTACCAAACTTGATTAAGAATATCAAAACAATTTATTCAATAATAACTCGTGCATTCGATCGAAAACTTTTCTTTTATGAATTTAGAGTTAATTAGGAGTTAGATTTTAGCTCGTTGCAAGATCTAGAGAACAATAATTTGATCAATAGTGTATTTTACTTAAAAGGTGATTTAATTTATCTGACTTATAGGTGATTTAAACATCAACGGTTACATATATTCTAGCAAACGAACAAGTCGTAAACTTTGGAGTAACCACTCAATTTTATCATTTTGATTTATGTTTCCGCAAATTTTTAATTTTTTTAAATGAGTTATTCTAGTTAGTTAAGTTGAAGATTATGTCAAATTTGATAGCTCTATTAGCTATTAACAATGTAGTTATTTTCAATTTTATTTCTCCAAAAATAATTTAAAAAATTAATTAAACTTAACAAAGTTGAGGGGGCCATTTCAAAATAGCCTATAGTGGAGGGGTGTTCCTACATTTTTAAACTAGATAATTTAGTGTCCATTAGAGGTCCCTAATAAAAAAAACACAAACAGTTGACCATCTAAAATGGTCAACCAATCTCATTAATAGTAGTGGATAGTTAAGTACATTACTTAATTTGCATTTTGAAGCACTTTTAATTAATTAATTAAGTGGTTCAACATTAACTACTTATTAAGCTTTTAATAATTAATTTTTGGTGAATAAAAGTTGACCATGCTATATCATATGTGGTTGGTTTTATTTGACATTTGGGCATTGACCCTATTAATTAAACTCAATTTATTTTGACTTTGTGTATTTTCTAATTTTTCTCACAAATTAAAGTACAAAACTAATTAAATATGTAAATGCATTAACTGCCCCTTTAAGATGTGCAAGTTAAAGAGCCTTCTTTGAATTCTCTGACTAATTTTTATTTTTATTTTTATTTTTATTTTTATTTTTTGTTATGAATAATTCTGGAATGTACAAACGCGAGAGGGGAGTGTTAAGTATAATCTCAAATTATTTTTCATCGAATTAATTTTTTATAATAAATTAAAATATGCTTTTTTTTTTAATTATCTTTTTTTTTTTTTTTGATTTTTGCCTTGTCAAGATTCTGTTTATTTCTTATAATTTATACCGAAAATATTATTAAAAATAATAGAAATATATTAAAAGGGCAATTTCATTATTTCACTCTTTATTAGTCTTATGATATTCTAAAATTATTTCTAAAATTTTAAAAGGGCAAAATATAAATTTTTGAGGGTCCGAGAAAAAAAAAAAAACATATATTTACATAAAATTTTCCGTATTTATTTATAATATAATATTAGAGCTAATTTTTAATCTCTTCCTTGGTGTAATGTAATCAATAATTTACAAATTTTGGGTTATTAGAAATAGGTTTATATATAGTTTTAAATTTTAGTGAAGTACATTTGTAATGTAATCAATAACTAAAATTTTCTAATTAACACCATTTTAATTTTTAATTATTATTGATTTTGTTAATTCAAAATGATTAATATATTATTATGCTTTTTGTGATGATTGGTTCCTCAAACCCTTATAAATTCAATATGTTTTGACTTAAACAATTAAAAGTTGTGTAGTTCTTAAACTATCCATTTAGGTATTATTATTTGGTTCTGGTATAAGTAAAAATTATTTATTTATTTTTATAAATATAATTTTTGAGATAAGCAGGTAAAAAATTAAATTTGTATTTGAATGAAATTTAAGTTGTATTTAGAAATAAAAAAAATAACGTTTAGATAGTTAGATTAGAATATTAATAATAAGAATAATTATAATTTTAAAATAATAATATTTTATCTAATTAATTAATATAAAAAATATTAATTAAATAATAATTTAACTTATTTAATTAACTATTGTTCGATAATTCTAAATATTAATTAATAAAATAATTAACAATGAGTATTGTTAATTAATTATTTAATTAACCACAAATTTATTTAATAGTGAGGTAATTAGTTAATAAAATAATTAGCTTAGTTCTTAAGTAAACAAGTTTATTTCAGGATAAATGATGGAATAGCAGTTCTAAACTTATACCAGTTTGTTCTAAAAAAAAGAAAAATTATTATTTCCCTCTTTCAAAATAATATTTGGGTATAAAAAAAAATAAGAGCTTATTTTCTTTCTTATACTCAAACCAAACGCAAACATAGTACAAGTTTAAGAGTTTTTTTTATTTTTTTTATTTTTTTGTAACTCATTTTTAGATGATGAAAATGATTTCACTTTTTACTTTTGTTTAGAAGATGTTTGGAACTTAATAAATGATTAAAACTTGGTAAAAATGAGTTGACCTGAAAAGCAAACTAATTTTATTGCTATTAATTTATTTTCGATAACGGAGTTTTGAAATTAAAGAATGTTATTGTAAATATGATCTAAACTATTTAAAGTATTTAGAATTCAAATTTTATATATTTTTTTAATATTTTTGATCTAATGATCAGAAAGTTAGAAAATTTATAATTTTATTGGTTGATAGGAGATTTTTTTTTTTGTTTACAGTGTAAAAAAAACCAAATTAATTAAGATTTTATTATTTTAAAAAAAAATATTAAAAATAAGATGTATAGAGAATTCCTCAACTATAGGCCATTTTTGGAATAGGCACTCTAACTTTAGTTTCTTTAATTGAAATTTTCTTAATTTATAATTATTTTAATTTGAATTATTTTTTTAAATTGAAGTTAAATTTGAATCATTAAAATTAATAATTCATTCAGGGTGTGTTTGGTTGGCTGTAGAATGTACCAAAATTATTCTTGGCTTGAAAAATTATTTTTCGTGTGTTTATTTAGTCGGAATTTTTTTTCAGAAACTATTTTTGTATTTTTTTTTTTTATATAAAAATGTGTTCGTTTTTCGTTGTTTTTTTGACCAAAAATAAAAACTCAAGTTGCGTAAAATTTATTTTATTTCTTTTTTGTCACCAAACTAAATAAATGTATTTTTTTTTTTCTTTCAATAAAATAAATGCAATAAATGTTGATGAAAAATTATTTATTTTTTCTTACACATCAACATTACAAAATATATAAAAAAAAAAAATCATCAATTTTGTTTTTTATAAAAAAAGTATTTTTTATAATTTTATGGCCAACCAGACATCCATTAGTTATTTACTATTAATGGTGGCGTTCTTAAAAATATATGAAAATATTTTATGGATTAATTAAATGTAACGATTCGGTCATTAACAATAATAACTCGTTGGGTCCAAATCACAGCCCAAAATGTTTAAGTCTAGTTATTATTACTAGTGTCCATATCTCTTATATACTCAATCACAATTCCAATCACATTCAATGTGAGACTATTGTGATGTCATAAACTCTTTCCGTTTAGGTTTGACGTTCTCGTCAGCCCAAACACACACAGAACTCAAGATCATCAGGCGATGTGAGACTTGTCTCGCTAACCCTGTCATCTAGACGCATGCTCAGCCGAGACGTGTCATACATTTCCGGCTGGTTATGGTCTCTGATACCAAATGTAATTATCCGGCCCACTAGCAATAATAACTAGTTGTGACGCCCCCAATAGTCCCACTTCGAATGTGGATGGAATTGTGATCGAGTTTATATGAGACATGGACAGTAGTAAAAAAACTGAGCTTAAATATTTTGGGCTGTGGTTTAGGCCCCAACGAGTTATTATTGCTAGTGAGCCGGATCATTACATTTGATATCAGAGCCAATAGCCAGTCGGAAGTGTGTGATGAGTCTCGGCTGAGCTTGAGTTTAGATGACAGTGCTAGCGAGACAAGTCTCACAACGCCTAGTGATCTTGGACGTGTATGATGAGTCTCGGCTGAGCCTGGGTTTAGATGACAGGGCTAGCGAAACAAGTCTCACATCGCCTAGTGATCTTGGACTGTTGTGTGTGTGTTTGGACTGACGTTCTGCTGTGTTTGTGTTTGGACTGACGAGAACGTCAGGTGTGCTGCTGTGTTTGTGTTTGGACTGATGAGAACGTCAGGTGTGTGTGTTTGTACTGACGTTCTGCTGTGTTTGAACTGACGAGAATGTCAGACCTAAACGGAAGGAATTTATATGAGACATGACGTTCTGCTGTGTTTGAACTGACGAGAATGTCAGACCTAAACGGAAGGAGTTTATATGAGACATGGACAAGGACGTCAGACCTAAACGGAAGGAGTCTGTGACGCCCCCAATAGTCCCACATTGGATGTGGATGGAATTGTGATCGGATTGATATGAGACATGGACACTTTTAAAAAAATTAAGCTTAAGCATTTTAAACTGTGGTTTAGATCCAACGAATTATTATTGTTATTGGGTCGGATCTTTACATTAAAGAAAAAAAATTAAACTACACATCATCTTCTTAGAAGATGTCCAATAATAATTCTATTGATGAGGACTAATAAATGCCACATGTCTTATAATTAATTCCAGACAAAAATTATAATTAATTAAAATTTAAAAATGTAATGTGTCGCGCGTGCCTTATGATAAGTACAAAAAAAATATAAAAATATTATTAGGATTATTAGGTTAGGATATAAATAAGAAAGATTTATTTTAAAAATAAATACAAATTTATATATAAATTAAAAATAAAATTAAATTTATGTTTGGATGGAAATTTGATTAGTATAAATTATAGAAAAAATAGTGTTTGATATATAAGATGGAATAAGAAGAATAATGTATAATTATAAATATAAAATGATAATATTATTCCACTCAGTATATATGAATTTACATTTTAAAAAGTATAAGTTTTAAAATTTTAAAATTTAAAAATTAAAAATTTAAATTTAATTTTTACAAAAAGGGAATTTAACTTTTTATTTTATTTTATTTTATTTTATTTTTATAAAGAGAGAAATAATCTCTCATCCCCGGAGAATAAGGACTATTTCATAAGTTATAGTTCGAATTAAAGTTTTAAAAAATAAAGTATCACATAATTTGAGGATCAAAAGTGTGATAATAATAATAAGGCTAAATTACAGAAAACCCTCCTGTAATATCCCGCTTTTCCACTTTACCCCCCTGTCTTTTAAAAGTCGACAATCTGCCCCCTCGTAATTAGCGAATTGTGCAATAACCCCCGCCGTCAGTTGACCGTTAGTTGACCGTCAGTTTTTTTGAAAATATAATGTCATATACCCAAAATACCCTTGGGAAAAATCCTTAAAAAAAAAAAAAAAAAAAAAAAATTCGGAATAGAAAAGAAAAAAAAAACTTCGGGATAGCAAAAAAAAAAAAAAAAAAAAAAGAAAAAAAAGCATTTTCCTCTGTTAACCGTCAGCACAAGGAGGGCATTTTCGTCAATTTACCACATTCGTTACCGCCGTTGCCCCCTAAAAACATTTCGCTAATTACGAGGGGGCAGATTGTCGACTTTTAAAAGACAGGGGGGTAAAGTGGAAAAGCGGAATATTACAGGGGGGTTTTCTGTAATTTAGCCTAATAATAAAAAAAGGTGCTTGTAGAAAAAGTGCAGCACGAGGAATAATTTTTCAGTGCGGTGCAGCTAATAATAATTTTGTATTCTGATCATTATCATCATTTTCATTGAACGATTTTGATTCAGATAAACCCACGTGTCCGGCTCCTTCTAGAAGCTGGAAAGAGCCAGAAACTTCTAGAAGAAGCAGCAGCAGCAGCACATGGTTTACAAGTTTTAATTGCCTGGTCTTCCTCTTTCTCTTCTCTTTGTCTTCTCTTTCGTGATGTTGACAGTTTCAATTAATTAAGTAATTTATATTAATTAATTAGTTAATTAATTAATTAATTAGGATTAGACATTTATTTAGCAGAGAATATATTAATAGCTAGGCTCGTAAATAATTTATTTATTTTTTTATATATTTTTTAAGATTGTTTGTAGGAGTGGAGTTTAATTATATTATTATTAGGGTTAATTAAATACGGTTCTCTATAAATATTATAGAATAGCAGATATATTTTTATAAAGTTCAACGTTATTCATATATATTTATTCTTTTAAAAATTCAACGTTATTTATGTATATCCCTCCGGTTTATTATCGTTATTATATGTGAAATGACAGTTTTGCCCTTTCAAAAATATTTTTCCAGAAAATAATACAAAAATATCTGAAAGGATAAAAAAATAAATTTATCTCACTAACTAATCAAAATTAAATATTTAATCTATAATTAACTAGATTTTTCTAACAGAGATAGACAGTAGGAATATATATAAATAACGTTGGACTTTTAGGCTATGTTTGGTTCGGAAATTGTAAGCTTGGGGATAAAATTTTTTATACCTGGAATAGCTTGCTATTCCGGGATAGTCAGGGATAAAAGAAAAATAATGTTTGGTTTGTAAAGCTGTTATTCGTAGGAATAACTGAAATTATGTTTGGTTCATTTTTTGGAATAAGCGAGTATAGTAAAAAAATAAAAGTAATTATAATTTTAAAATAATAATATTTTATCTAATTAATTAATATAAAATATTAATTAAATAATAATTAATATTTGTATAAATTAAAGTTTATATTTTAGTAAATAATACCGTTTAATTTTATTAAAATTAAAGTTAAAAATTTAAAATTTGTATAAATTTTAAAATTTATTAAATTTATAAATTTATTAAAAATTAAAGTTATAAATTTAAAAAGTTATAAAATTTAAATTTTTTCTAAATTTAAAAATTTAAAAATCTAATAGTAGAGAATAATAAAAAAAAAGTGATAGTTAAATTTAATATAAAATATAATTTAATAAAAATAATTTGTTATAAAAATAATTTATTGTAAAAAAATTATTATAATATTTAAAAAAAAATAATTTATTATAAATTATAATTTAATAAAAATAATTCATTATAATATTTAAATAAAAATAATATGTATTAATATATATAATTAATAATTTTATAATAAAAAATAATGTATTATAATATATAATAAATTGTGTCTACATAATTTAGCTTTAATTCAATTTATAATCTTAATAAAATTTAAAATTAATTTTTAGAATAGCACTATTCCACCAAAATGGTGGAATAATTTATTCTCAGCTATTCCGGGATAGCCGAGAATATCAAGTTTGACCGGGATAAAATATTCCAGCTAAAAATCATGTCATTTGGCATGAATAGTGGGATAAAATGGGTTATTCCATCTTTATCCCTTAACCAAACACTGCCTTAAATTAATAAATATGAAAAATCGAACTTTAATTCGATATATTTATAAGAAAACGTATACAATTAATCTTTATTATTATTATATTATATTATATTATATTATATTATATAGCTTAATTTGAAAAATAAAATAAACATACCAAAAATAAAAAAAAAAAATAAAAAATATTATTTGGTCGCTACAGCTAAGCATTAACTAACACGAATAAAATATAGAGAAGACGTTAGATAAAAATGATCATCCGTTTTAATTTCATCTCCCCATCTCAAGCCATCACTATAAAATAATAATAATAATATTTAAAAATATTTTAATATAATGTAACTTTATATTTAAAAATATCTATTAAAATGTCGGTTAATGACGAATTATCAATTTATATACGACACTTATACCAATCAAAAATATAATCTAACATTATAAAAAGTAAAATTTATTATTTAATAAATTAATTTGATACAACACAAAATTTATATAATGATATTTTTTGAAGTTTCGGTATTTATTATATATATTATAGAGACACTTCCTTTCGGTATTACCTAAAAAATATTTTTATATTGAAATAAAATATTTATAAAATCTGAAGCATATGATATAATTAAAAGAGAAAAAAAAAAGCTTCTAATAAAAAAGAGAAAGCAAAAATTTGGCCTAAGAAAAAGATTGAAAATCCCAAAAAGTAGATATCAATCAATTAATTTTGACTACACATTCAGGCAGAGGATATTCCAGAAAGCGCCTAATTTATGAATTTCACAAACACAGTTTAATAGGCCGCCTTCCATCGCATCTCAGTAGAAAAGTTTTAGTAGGTTTGTGCAAATGCGCCTAATTCATATGAGTTCCACAAACTAAACTTAGTTCCACTTATTATTTTTTTTTTTTTATCACATCACATCACATTATATTATAATCGAAGAGTTTTAGTAGGATTGGGAGAAAGATTTCAGATGATCTTATGATTTCGACCTCAATTAGTGGAGTTCCTTTTGGATTATAATTTAATGAGAATAGTTGAAAATATAGTAATGATTTTTCCATGCACACTTTATACTGTCCCATAAGCATGAGTAAGAAAAAATCTTCTCTACAAGAGAAAAAATTACTTACAAGTAAATGAGCTAATTTTTTTCCGCATTATTTTCAATTATTAATAAATCATACTTTTAAATAAAATCTGAATTTTTAAATTTTAAATTTTATAATTTTATAACATTCTTTATATTTAATAATTAAAAATTATCTATTTCAATATTAATTACTTGGATACTAAACAAATGGGTATATATATATATATATATATATATGTACATCCTACACTCCACCTTATTCTCGGGTGGAGTGAATTCTACTCGTCACTCGATGTGTGAGAAGTGAAGATATATCCATTTCAGGATGGAATGGGGCGTAGAATATATACCCTTTTTGAGGTATACATCTAGCATTGCTCTAAACAAATTATATTAGAACATATATGAAATTTAAATTTCAAAAAAATTACAGTGGAGTCATATTGATTGTCCCGATTATCAATTCGAAAGTCTCGTCAACAAAAAAAATACATTAAAAGCATCGATTCTGATGACGCGCCGGTACTTGGATTAGTAACCGTGCGCAAGGCAAGTCTCCCAAAAGAGCCTATTCCTCTCGGCCTCGCCGACACCTGCCGCGGAATCGGTCTCGTCGGCGTCGGCGTCTCTGCACGGCCGGTCAATCGCGTCGCACCGCGCCGAGTATTCAATGAGCCAACTCCTCCACGAAATCTGTCTATCTTCGTTCTTTCCGCGGTCACGTGCCTTCTTCCTTCTCCTGCAGCTGCAGTTGCAGTTGATCTTCCTGCTGCTGCTGCAGCTGCTGGCATCATCGTCGCTATGGACCCTCCCGCTCGTCGATTTGGCGTCATCTTGTGCGTCTATCAACGGCGCGACAGCAGGGTTTAGCAACTCAGAATCGCCGACGCCTTCGAAATGGATGGTCTTGATGTTGTGCATTCGATCCATGCCTAATTTGACTTCCATAAATCAAAAAAATTAGAAATAAATTTTTATTAATTGTACCATGTACTATGGTTAAGAGTATCTGCTATATATATATATAGAGAGAGAGAGAGAGGGGGTTGGGGCACGTGCATGCGAGGGTTAGGTCACGTGAATGGATATGGGTTGCGTGGAGAACGTGGAAATGGGAAATTAAAAAGCGAGAGAGTGAGCGAGACATAATGGCGGCGGTTATAAAGAGAGAGAAAATACAAATGTGCCACGCCTTTGTTTGCTAAATTAAGAGTAATGCTAAATGTATATTTTATTTAGAGTATATACTTTATGAGTGATGTTATGTGTATATTTTATAAAGAGTGTATATTTTACATTCTATTTTATTTTAGAGTGGGTATTCATTTCATCCGTCACATCGAGAGGTAAAATTCACCTCACTCCAGAATGGGGTGGGATGTAGGATGTACACTCATTATGGGGTGTATACTTATATATATTCATATTTTATATCATATTTATTTTAAAACAAATATTTATTCACTCTTATTTTAAAATAATAAGTAAAATTTATTTTATTTTAGAATGAATGAGATATAAAATACACACTTTAAATAGAGTGTATAAAAAGTATTTACCGTAATTAATTGATAAACATAGACGGTAGCCCCTCAAGTATCAGAGATTAAAAATTTAATATTTAAGTATGGTTGCTTGTATATTTATAATATTTAAAAACGTCTTAATATAATCTAGCGTTGTATTTAAAAACGTCAATTAAAATATTGATAAATAAAAAATCGTATATACTGACGCTTATACCAAATACTTTAAAATGTTAGAATTTTTTAAAATCTTGATACTTTAAAACGTCAAAAATTTAAAAATAATAATAAAATTTATCATTTAATAAATTATTTAATATAATAAATGATTTATTTGACGATTCGTTTTGAAATGTCGGCATTTTCTATATTGTAGGATACTTGAAAATATTTTTTTCAAATGTCGTCTAAAAAGCGTCTTTATATTAAAAAAAATTATTGTAAAATTCTTCAACTTCTAATTATTATTTTGGTAAAAATATACAGATTTTATCTGAATTACGGCTGAATAATCTTTCGAAATTTTGACTTTGCTATCTAATTTTTTAATCGGTTTGATTTAAATCACTCAACGATAATTTAACTTCAAAATTTAAATTAATTATGAGAATTCCATAAAGTATATTGATTTAAAGATAAATGCCGCATTCAAATTTTGAAGTCAAAGTACTGTTGACTGATTCAAATTGAATAAATTAAAAGATTGGACAGCCAACTAAAAATAGTTTAAAATTCAGATAAATTTTGTACTTTTTTATTTTATTTTTTGAAAAAAACATATATACAAATTATCTAAACTTTAGTTTTTTGCAATTAGGCAAATGAAAATTTAATTTTCACAATAATATACATTTTCTAAATTTTATTAAATAGTTCAATAAACTTCTCTTCTCAACTGAACTTTCTAATTACACAACGATTTTAATAGAATATCAAGCACATAATTATATATAAAATTTTAAAATAAAAAAAAATATATTTTTTCTTCTAGTTTTGATAATTAAGCATGGCGATCGAAATATGAATTAAACTAAATTTAATTTTTATTGCTTTTATATGTTAGAATATAAACCAAAATCATAACAACCAAAACAATATTGGGAGAGTGCAGGAACACATTTTGTTACTTTTATAAATTGATAAATAAATTATGTAGCACAATGGATGTATAAGTATATTTCATACACAGTATTTTAAAAATTATATATGAGTCTGCAACAGAGATTTAAAAATCAAAATCTAATCATTTAGAAATGCCTTATAACATTTAAAATTACTATGGCAATAAAAATAATTTTTACATATTAAAATTTTAAATATAGATCATATATAACGAGTTATTAAAACTGACAATTTAACTTACTATTTACGTATAAACGGTTCGTATTTGGCTCATTAATAAATGAGTTAAATATAATTAAATTAAATTTTTTAATTTGATATTTTACCGAATGAATTTATGCTTGACTCGTATAATAAATATAATTGTTCGACTTATTCACCGTCTTAATTCTATATAGGGAGAAAAAATGAAAAACACTTGTGCTCGTTTTCTCTTTAGAGGGAAAACGAGCACAAGTGTTTTTCATTTTTTGACCGGCAAAAACTGGTTAAAATTCGTGTTTATATTATTACACTACAACACAATAAGGTTATAGCGACACTTTTAAGTGTCCCTAAAACATAAAAAAAGTGTCACTAGCAAAATTACCGACACTTATTATAGTGTCGCTATATGTGCAGTCGCTAGGGTATATAGCGACACATTATTAAGTGCTGGTATATCCCAAAAAAAGTGCTGCAATTTAGCAACACTTTTTTTTTACTTTTAGTGACACACTTATGTGTCCCAAATTTGAAAAAAAAAAGTTATATTTTTTTAGCATAGTGACACTTTATAAGTGTCCCATTATCATTAAAAATAATAATATTATATTTAAACATATAGTGTTAAACTTTAGTTAAGCTAATCACATTTATATTAAATCGATAAGACTAAAAAAAACAATCAACAAAGTTTTAAAAATTTTCATTAAAATGATAAATCCACAAAGTAATATCCATACATCAAAACAATAATATCCGCTCGCATGCTATAGTAATTATTACAAACCAAACTCTCTAACTACTCTTGTGCTTGTAGACATACTCCTTCGACTTTGCCGGACCGAACACGTCCTTCATCGTCGCCTGCGATCGTCACCTGCAACTTAAGATTAAATCATAGATCACAAACCTTTCCTGCAGAAACACATGAAATGCAAACAAGTCCACAGTAGCTGAAAAGCAACCATATAAGAGCCTCATCTAGTTAGTAAATAAGGTTAGGGCTTTAGGTTTATTTTTGAGTAGACATTCATCAAACAAAATTAGGAAATTCTAGATAATAGTACAAAGTAAACTAACTAGAGAAAAATGGAACAATACATAAGAATCATGATGACAAGAGAGGAGTCACGGGATATAATGCATCTAATAAGCATCAAACAGTACATTATGATACCAATATAAGTTAATTATGCAACTTCAATCCATATGAAACCTGCTAGTTTTAGCTAATATACTATTAAGTTTTTCTCACCAATAATTATGCAACTTCAATCCATATGAAACAGATTCTGATAGTTTCTCACTAAAACCTGCTAGTTTTAGCTAAAACAAACATAGCATGTAGATTTGACTTGGTTTATTTAATATTTTCATTATTTATGAAATGGAGCAAGATCTCACCTTGATGAAATGGAGCAAGAAATCCACAATGAGCTGATTCACTAACTTCGATTTCATCGTTATTCAATGGCTTTAGGACCATGCAAGTATGCTCACCAGTCACAGCACTCTGGACATCAAATTATAGAAGACTGTAAATATATCCAAGGTTTAAAAACATCAGACCACAAAACAATGACAGAGAATGATCATATTATGGAAACACTAACTGGAATATGGCCAACATAGAATGGATTAAAATTATGCTTCTTCCAAAACCGAAAGAGATCATATGTTAATCCAAAAGAAACACCAAGGTAGTGGAGCTTTTCAGGAGGGCGTTCATGAAGATGCACAAGAAGAGAAGGAAGGTTTGCTCTGGGCTTTATATTCTCTTCCAGTAAAGAAACCTGCATGGAAACATAGTCATATTAGAACCAAAAAGAAATAAAACGGCATCAAGCTCAGGGGAAGAAATAAAAAATCATGCGTCTTGGTATGAGAAAGAAATCGATTCTGATCTGAACACTGTGACTCATAATACTCCAAATTTACAGAGCCTGAGACACTATTCATCAGGTCACACAAAGTATAATCAATTTAATGCAAAATTACTGTTTATCCAAATGGAAATTTTTTCCCGTCCTGCATGGTGTAGAATATGATACAAGTCAAGGATGCAACCTTTTCTGCAGCTTCAGTAACATTAAATTTATGCTCTTCAGTCTCTTCCTCATCAACCTCTGCAAATTTCATCATTTGGCCCTCATAATACCTGCACCGCATACGTAGTTTTAGATGTCGGTTCAACTGCCAGAACAATGAATTAAAAGAGGAAAAAATATATTCTTACTTGTAAAGAGTTCTAATACACGGTGATAAAATCCTACTGCTTCTGATAACCAAAACTATGATAGATGACTATCAATTTTATCAACAAAAAAATAGACTCTGCTTGCAGCTGTTTTGATTCTTCTTAAGGCCTTTTAATAGAAAATTATTGATATCTAGAGTTTAAGTTTGCAAGCCAATGGTCCATTATTGGCCAATATGGATACACAGCTTCTAGCTCATAGATACAGGATTGAAAAGGCATATAAAAGTAGAAATGAGAAATGCACAAACCTTGTTAAGAGCTCCACAACAGTTGAGCCATATCCAAGCTGCAAGCATTAAACAGCAATGCACAAATATAAGAAATAATGAAAGACAAATGATGGTGATAGAGAGGCCAGAGTAAATGTACCCCCAAGGCATTAGGATGGACAGCAATCCGCACTATTCGAGCTCCAGAAAGACTTGGAAATACATCGTCTTGGAATTGTTCACAAAATTTCCATGGTATTATTAATCTCGAACTTCCTATCTCAAAGTTTATATTATAAAACTCTCATGCAGATATGTAGATATGTACACTTAACGATTATTAATTTCAAATCTTCGATCTCAAATAAAGTCGACACTCAGATACCTGATTGTACATTAAGCTTGGAGTGATTTGGTTGTGAGATTGTAGGTATATGTTACTATCTATAGTTGTATATATTTAGAAAGCAAACTAAGATGGGCGTGATCAATCAAAGTATATATTAATGCATTTGATATGTAGATCATGAGTACCAAGCACACAAACACTAACAATAAGCTCACCTAAAATTACATGAAATTCAAGTTGACATTAATACCAATGATATAGAAAGAACCTAAGTGAGGCTCTTGTATATGTATACTGTAGAGATCTTAAAAGAGAAGAGTCTTTGAGCTTTTCTTTAACGCTCACTTATTCATTCAGAAAAGGTTAAGTTTGAGCACCTGTGGATCAATTAGCACCCCACCCTGATACATCACGTAAATAGGAAAGGCAAAAGAGAAGTATTTACCAGGAGCCTATTAAATTTGGCGCATCATGCTCAGAGTAACTAGAGCGCAATGATGCAGAGAAGAGCAAGTAGAACTCCTACATGAGAAATTAATAATAGTAACAAAATAATTTATTTAAGATGCATCCTCTATATCTTAAAGAAGCTCAACAAACAGAAGCCGTAAAAGTGATTAAACTTTAAAATTTGGAGAGGACAGCATCTGATTAGCCAAACTCACTCGTGAAAGTAGCACAGCACTGACATTAAGAATTTACGCAAATTTGCAAATTAAATGTCGCACCAACAAAGAATGCATCGAACAATATCTAATTTCTTCTCCAGAATATCTAACTGCTTAATTCGTGAGATCTTGTTTTGAAAGATCATATCACAACATGCTGAAAACAGGAACAAAAAATATATGAACAGTATTTCGACTTGAAAATGTAAGTATTTGCGCCTAAGTGATCATGACTGAGAGTTCCAACACATCCAAAACCCTTATAAACAAGCCTACCACATTAGATCATCTTTGTCATAGATCAACCAAAGTTAGTACTGTAACAATTTACACTACTACAAGTTGATCTTTCTGCTTGTAAACACCAGAGACATAATACACTACAAACTGAAATGGAAAAGATAAAAAAAAAAAAAATCTACCTAGTTAAACCATCATATAAATTAACAACAGCAAATAATAGAAAGTAATAGAAGGATGTGATTTCCCTCAAAAAATCCAATTCCTCCTGATCATAGAAACATGTTATATAACTCTATTTAACAATCTACAGTAGAGAATGATCAAGTTATATAACTCTAATTAACAATCTATAAGTAGAGAATGACCATGTTATGTAACTCTAATTAACAATCTACAGTAGAGTACGCTAACCCTTTTGATTTTCAAAATATTCCGAAAGTCTTGAGCGCGGCCTTGAGTGAGATGAATCGAGATGTCAATATGAAGCAATCGAGATGAATCGAGAGAATACGATCGAGATTTCACCCTAAATGGCCTTGAGCGCGGCCTCCTGCGGCGAGCCCTGCTCGTCGGGGTTGGGCACCAGCGACGACGAGCAGCGCAAGGGAGCGGCCGTGGCAGCGGAGTGAGAGCGCGGAACACTAACCCTAGATCGTCGTCGGAGGAGGAGGAGGAGGAGGAGGAAGCGAGCTCGGGTGGGGGGGGGGGAGATCGCCAGGGGAGGGGGAGAGGGGGCGAGCTCGGGATGGGATCGGGGGGAGAGGGGGCGAGCTCGGGTGGGGGGGGGGGGGGGGGGGGGGGGGGGAGATCGCCAGGGGAGGGTTGGGTTTGGGTGGGTTGGGTTTAGGTTAGGATTAGAATTGATAATTGGAGATTTAAATTTTAAATTATAATTTAAAAATTAAACATCTAATTTTAATTTTTAAATTTTAAATTTTAAGAAGTTTAAATTTTAGGTTAGGTACCGAATTTTAAAAGTATGTTTAATTTTTAATATGATATAAAATTTTAATAAAAATATAATTAAATTTATTGATAAATTATTATTTAAAATTAGAATAAGTTTGATATTAATAAATGGGGCAATTGCATACATGTCCCTCCAAATATGTCGAATAGCAAATATATCCCTGTAAATTTCAACTTTTCATATTTATCCCTGCAAAAATCCAAAGTTCTTCAAATATGTCCCTGAGGTTAATCCCCGTTTGGAATCTGTTAAATTTTTAACAGATTTGATGTAAAATTACTTTTTTGCCCCTTACAAATATATCCCTCCAAAAGTTCTTCAAATCTACTTGTTTCAAAAATGCCCCTCTCCAAAAATCCCAACGTTAAAACCCCTCTAATTATTGCAAAAATGCCCCTCTTCTAAAATCCCAATGGATATATCCCTCTAAAAGCAATATCTATCTATTTTTACTTATTACAAATTTCTCCCTCTCCAAAAATCCCCCAACGGTCGTCTCCATCTCCTTCATCTATAAAAGAAGAACTAAAACCCACCATTAAAGCCAACTTTGCTCTATATAATATTTTGATTTTTTCATTCATTTTTCTCTATTAATCTCCAACAATTTTATTTTTTCATCTTTTTCTCTCCTCTAATACATTGCTTTTTTATGATGAGTGAGAGATCGATAAATTCTTCGCATAGCATCGAAATTCCCAAGTGTGATTGCTTTAAAACTTGTAAAATTTGGGTTTCAAAGCAGCCACATACTAGAGGTCGTCGATTTTATGGGTGTCCAAACTGGGGGGTAAGACAACTAATTTTGCATCGATGAAAAAATGATTTGTTTGAAAGTTTAGTATACAATAGCATTATTTATCATTATTCCAATTAAAGTGGTTTTTTTAAAAAAAAACCATACATATCCATAGAATTTTTATTTTTTATTTACTAATTATTTTTTGTATTTTTATATTTTGCAGAGTAATGAGCACTGTAATTATTTTGCTTGGGTCGATGACACACACCACAATACTGTTGACTTAAAATACCAATTACAGGCATTTCAAGAAGCTGTGGAGCATCGCATTCAAAAGTTTGAAAAAATTTTTTTATTTCTTCTTAAGTTGCTTGTATATTTGGTGGTAGCTAATATCTTGTTTAGTTTGGTAATGTAATAAAATGTGATGTAAAATTGCAATATTGTGATAAATAGTTGATGGAGTAGTTGTTGTTGTAATGTAAGTGAAACATTATTTTACTATGATAAAAGGAGTGATAAAGTAGTTGTTGAAAAAATATAATTCTCCTCACAGCCCCAACAACAAAGAAGTACCACGACAATGTAATTCTCCTCACAGCCTGTCAGCATTCAAATCAAAATGTCGGCATGAAAATTCATTCATTTAAATCAATTGACCACAATTCTCGTAACAGAATTGCAGTTAGCAGTTCAATACAAACACAATGACATTCATAACTTATGAGTAGAACCAAATTACATTCATTGAAAGGATGAAATCAACAAGTATTTCAAAGTTAGCAGTGAAATTAACAACTACTTCAAAGTCAAGTACTTGAAAGTTAAGTACTTCAAAGTTAGCAGTATAAAATTACCTACAATTTTAACCCTTACACAAAATACATCCATGCAGACCACAAAAAAAAATACATGTAGACCACAAAATACATCCATTTAGATCAACTATCTAAAAAAATATTATACATCAACTCTTTCATCAAACTGAATATTGATTTTTTAGACATCCCATAGCATCAATTTCACTTATGGCACTTCCTTGTTGGGACTGTGAGAGGGTCGCTTCAGCAGTTGCCCGTTTTGATTTTGATGCTAGTCTCTTTCCTCTGCGCCTGCATACCATTTTTAGCAATTAGTATTGTAGTGAAAAAAGTAAATTAAAAGTAAATTTTGTTGGTCATTTTCTTACCTTATGCCACTACCAGTACTAGCACTTGCTTGAGATACTCCATCTGCGCCTTCAGACTGACGGTTCGTAGTAACAGGGTTCGTACATGTTTTTGCATGATGGCCTAATTGGTTGCATCTTTTGCATCGATGTTTTCTCCTAATTACCATCTCATCTGATCCTCTAATTCTTTTCTTTTGAGGTCTTCCAGCTAGCCTATTTAAAATAGGAGGTAATATGTCATGGCCGATGTCAACCTTTGCCCACTGATCACTACTAGGCAATGGTGCAATACCAGCAGAGTAAGCCTCCTTATATTGGCTACTGTAAAATATGGGTGAACAAATTTTTCCCACTTTTCATGTCTTAGTTTACCTATAACTGCCATTGCATGAATGCATGGCACACCTTTTACTTGCCATGCTCTGCAGCTGCATTGCATGTCTTGCAATCTCACCTCGCATCTTGAATGAGGTCCAATTACTTCTGCTGAAAACTCATCACTCCATAGCACCTCAAATTGACCCAAACCCTACAGATTGTGAAGATTAGATAGCATTGCAGTGCATCACAAAATACAGCTCATTTAAGACACAATAAAATCCCAATTAACCTCAATTAAAGACCCAAACCCTACTCAAGCAGCAAGAAGCAAGCAGCAAGCTGCAAGCTGCTTGCTGCTTGCTTAGCAGGCAGCAAGCTGCAAGCTGCTTGCTGCCTGGCAGCAAGCAGTGCTAAGCAAGCAGAAGCAAGCAAGCAGCTTACTGCTTGCTGCTGCTGCTGCTTGGCAGCAAGCAGCTTACTGCTTGCTGCTTCAGCAGCAGTAGCAAGCAAGCTGCTTGCTACTGCTGCTGAAGCAGCAAGCAGTAAGCTGCTGCTTGATGCTTGAGTTAGCTCAAGCAGCAGCAGGATTCGAATCCTGCTTGAGCTAAATTGCTTGCTGCTTGCTGCTGCTTGAGCTAAATTGAGCTAAATTGAGCTAATTTGCTAAATTGAGCTAAATTGAGCTAAATTGAGTTAAATTGCTAAATTGAGCTAAATTGAGCTAATTTGAGTTAAATTGAGGTAAATTGAGCTAAATTGAGCTAAATTGCTAAATTGAGCTAAATTGAGTTAAATTGAGCTAAATTGAGCTAAATTGAGCTAAAATGAGCTAAATTGAGTTAAATTGAGCTAAATTGAGTTAAATTGAGCTAAATTGAGCTAAATTGAGCTAAATTGAGCTAAATTGCTAAATTGAGCTAAATTGAGCTAAATTGCTAAATTGAGCTAAATTGAGCTAAATTGAGCTAAATTGCAAAATTGAGCTAAATTGAGCTAAATTGAGCTAAATTGCAAAATTGAGCTAAATTGAGCTAAATTGCAAAATTGAGCTAAATTGAGCTAAATTGCAAAATTGAGCTAAATTGCTCAAGCTGCTTGCTGCTCGAATCCTGTCCAGGGGTGGATATTCTATAGATCAATATATTCTCTCCTTGCCGAGTCAGTAGTGGGGCTTTTCCTACACGTTTCGAGGTAGAAGGATTTGTAATGGAGAAAATCCAATTTCTATTCTTTATTTGTCTTAGTTTTGCCCCAGCTTGTTAAACGATCAATTGCACTTTTCGTAGAACTCCATAAAAGTATCTATCCAATGAATCTGCTAAAAAAAAAAAACTCAATTTTGTGCTCAAAGCGACAACTTCTAAAAAATAAAAAAAAAAAAATATGTCCCAAGGCGATGAGAACCCAAATCTAACTATCTAATTGGAAAAAAAAAAGAAGGATCTGAACAAATACCAACCTCTAAATCTGCGAATCGACGATTCCTCCCTTCCTTCGCCAAAATAATAGTAAAAAACTCAACTTGATTCGCGGAATCGAGGAGAAATCACGGATTTGGGATTAGGGTTTGAGATGCGGAGATCGAGCGACTCTACGGGGCGAGGAGCACGAGTGAGGTCGACGAAGGATCCCTTGTCCTCGCTCCTTGCTCTGAATAAGAGAAGACGAGTTCAAAGAGAGAGAGTTCGAAGAGGAGACGAGTTCCCGCTCGAGTCCGGTTTAGGGATTTCAAGATGAAAGATGAAGATGAAGGGGGGATGGGAAGAGAAGAGGAAAAACCCAAGTTAAATTAAATGAAAGGGTAAAATGGTATATTCACTGTCTAATCTAACCAAGGTTAAGCATTTAACCTATGGTTAACTCAATTTTCCTAACAGAGGGGCATATTTGATACACGGTGGATTTTTGCAGGGATAAATATGAAAAGTTGAAATTTGCGGGGATATATTTGAAATCCGACTTATTTGGAGGGACATATATGCAATTATCCCTTAATAAATTTATATGGAATAGAATTTATGTTTACATTCGTTTTTTTTTACATATATTTAGATTCAACAAGCTATTTTGGTAAAATTATTTTTTTTTTTATTTTAAAATTTTTATTTTTAAAATTAAAATAATATTTTTTGGGCCAACTCTATTATTTATGATGGGTAGGGGTGGAGTGGTGTGTGGTAGGTTGGATTTAAATTTAGGTTTTGATAGATTATTTTTAAAAAATTTTATATATAAATGGGACACTTGTATAAAAGTGTCCCAACAATGTGTCGCTATAACCTTATTGTGTTGTAGTGTTACTAAATAATTTAAAATATATATTGAGAAAGTGTGCTATCAAGTTATTTTTAATACTGAGAGTACTTGATTTAAAATATTTAAAATATTTAAAAAATAAGTTTTATAATTTTTTAATATTATTTATATATTGATTGAAGGAGTCTAAAATTAACGACTGAAAATAAATATTATATAAATAATGATGATATAATACTAAATTTTTTTTATAATATAAAATATTTTTATCAAAATTTTATATGATTTAAATATTTTTTTATCGTTAAACTCATAATCATCTCACAACTATATTTTATAATTTTTAAATATTTTTAATAAGTTATATCAAATCTAACGAATCCGACCATTAATACAAAAATTTCAACATAAAAAATAATTTAAAAATATAAAAACTTTGGTATCTTTAATAGCACACAAATCTAACAATAACAATATATATTTAGTACGGATTCGTGAGTACGCAAAGGATCTTCCGGAGAGAAAAAAATGAGTGTTTGTGTCCAACTTGTTCTGGTTAATTGGTTGGTATCACCGAGACGTGGATGAGCAGTAATACTATCGATAGCATCAGGACGAAGTCATGTTAAGGTCCAAAGTGGATATGATCCATCTCAACTTTTTAATATTACTTAATAGTCCTTAGTATTAATTTAACTTTTTTTTAGATAGTCATGCCTCATTTAGTATTTTAATATTTGCTTAATATTTTTTCATGAGGATATAATTTTTTTTCCTTCTTTATATATATATTTTTTAAATAGATAAAAATATACTAAGAATCTCATACTTATAAGGTATTTTGAAATACATCTTTTAACTCCAAATTATTTATTTTATATATATTTTTTTAATTTCTAACTATTTTAGATGAACTATTTTATTTAACAAAATAAAATATTATACTAAATTTAACAGCTCTTCGATCTAATAGTCATTAAATGTTATAATTTTATTTATTAAAAACACTACGAATTTGATTGCTAATTGAATTATTGTTAGATTTAATAAAATTTCTAGTTATTTGAATATAATAATATAAATAAAATAATTAAAAATCAAACATCTGTAAATTAAAAATTAATATTAATATTTTTTTTAAAAAAAATTGATTAGATAAAATTATATTTATATGCTAAAATTTTTATTTGAATATATTTTGGCCTGCCGATTAAATTCTGGCTTCGTCGGTGGATAGCACCAAGCAATTGGTGCTATCAAGTTTTCAGTTTTTGGATAAAATGATGTACGGTTGGAATTATAGTAATCTTCTAGAATTTTTACTATTCAACCAACTACCTACCAATTCCTAGGGGACCACTATCATTCTAACTACGCATCTCTTAATTGAAGGGCTAAAAAATTAGTAGCACAAATGACTAGTGCTATTGATAATATTCCAGTCTAGTTCTATATATATGCTATCATACTATCGATAGCACCTAAGTCATTGATATTATTAGATTTTTAAAACTTTGATTTAAGGATGCGTTGTAAAAATGATAGATAGAATAATAATTGTTTCCTAGGATTTAGTGGGTGGTTGGTGAAATAATATAATCTAAGAGATAAAAATGATCAAAAGAGTAGATCTAACGGTGGAAAATTTGATAGCGTCAAATACTTGATACTACCGATAGCATAGTAACCAGATTATATATATATTATATATTATATATATATATATATATATATATATATATATATATATATATATATATATGGTCCGGCTACTATACTCTTATGAGTAAAATCCTTTCGTACGCATAAGTTTTTATCCCTTGGATGAAGGAATGTGCGGTTAGGATTATAGTAGTTTTTAGGATTTATACTATTTCACCAACAACCTAGTAAACCCTAGGGGGGCCCACTATCATCATAACCGCTCATTCCTTCATCCAAGGGTGAAAAAGTTATGAGTAGAAAGGGATTTATACTCATAAGAGTATAGTAGCCCTACGCTATACTATATATATATATATATATATATATATATATATATATATATATATGGCTAGGCTGGAATACTATTAATAACACCAAGACATTGGTGCTATTAAGTTTTTAACCGTTGAATTAAAAGATGTGTGGTTGAGATGATAGTGGGCCCCTTGGGTTTAATGGGTGGTTGGGAAAATAGTAAAAATCTAACGGGTGAAAATAATCAAAGGGATTGATCTAAGGGTAGAAAATTTGATAGCACCAAATGTTTGGTGCTATCGATAGCATAGCAGCCGGACTCTATATATATAGAGAGAGAGAGAGAGAGTAGAACTTATATGTTTTTAAAAGTACAACCCCATCCATACTTATGAATTTTTTACCACTAGATTTGTATTGGGATTTGTGTTTTTTACCTTTTCTTTTTCTCTCTTTAGTTGACTTTACAATAGCACAAAATTCATAAGCATAAAAGCATATAAGCCTATATATATATATATATATATATATATATATATATATATATAGAGAGAGAGAGAAGAGAGAGAGAGAGATAAGAGAGAGAAGAGTCCGTCTAGAATACTATCGATAGCCACCAACAATTAGCTATCAATTTTTCAGCCGTTGGATGAAAAGATCATCCTGTTGGGATTATATCAGTTTTCCCTAAGATTTTTATTATTCAACCAACCACCTAGTAAACCCCAGGGGACCACTATAATCCCAACCGCATATCTTTTCATCCAACGGCAGAAAATTGATAGCACCAAGGACTTAGTCCTATCGATAGTATTTCTAGCCGGACTCATATCTATATATATATAATATATATATATATTATATATATATCCTGCTAGAATACTATCGTAGCACTAAGTCATTGGTGCTATCAAGTTTTCTGCCGTTGGATGAAAAGATATGCGGTTGGGTATTATAGTGGTCCCTTGATAGCACCAATGACTTAGTGCTATCAGATGTATTCTAGCCTAATTCATATTAATATATATATATATATTATATAATATATATTATTATTATATATATATATGAATCAGGCTAGAATACTATTGATAGCACTAAGTCATTGGTGTTATCAAGTTTTTAGCCTTTGGATTAAAAATGTGTGGTTAAGATGATAGTGGTCCCCTAGAGTTTACTAGGTGGTTGGTTGAATAATCCCAACCGCATATCTTTTCATCCAACGGCAGAAAACTTGATAATACCAATTGCTTGGTGCTATCGATAGTATTCTAGCCGGACTATATGTATATATATATATATATATATAATAATATTCATATATCAATTAAGCAAAAAAATAGTAGGTTCGACTTTTGTCAGGAATATAATTCGTTTAATTATAACTTATCATATTATGGTAAATCAAAATTTAATTAAAAGATTGTATATTGCCACATAAATTGTCACACCATGAGTTTCGAAAAGCGGGTTATTTTTATTTTTATTTTTAAATCAGAGTCTTAACTTGAAACCTAGAATGTGGACAGACCGTTACATGTATAGAAAATTTCTTGTCCACACAAGGTCTCGGTTGAACCAAATATGAAAAAGACTTTTTTTAGAAATATAAGATGAGACTCGACTGAACCAAGGCCATATAGCGGGTAGAACGCGGCTCTCCGGCTAATGAACGTTATGGGTGGAGTGTATCTCCCCACAAGGTCGACTAAGATTAGCGAGACGAGTCTCCCATCGCCTGATACTTGTGAGTGTGCTTAAGTCTGACGTGTGGACGTCAGGGCTTAAAGGGGGATGAATGTGGCACCTCCGAAATTTACATTAGTCCTATATATAAATAATATAATAGGACTAAATCTCTTAGCCCGGCTATAACATTTTGGATGGTAGCAAAACCTAAAAGGTTAAGAGAGTTAAGCGTGCTAGAGTTAGAGTAGCTCTAGGATGGGTGACCTCTTGGGAAGTGGGGCATCACAGTTGGTATCAGAGCTAACCACTAGCCGGAAGTGTGTGACGAGTCTCGACTGAGCTAGAGTCTGAATGACGAGGCTGGCTAGACAAGTCTCACATCGGCTTGTGATCTTGGGTTGTGTTTGTGTTTGGGCTGAAACGGGGGATGACAGGCTAGGCAAGACAAGTCTCACATTGCCTGATGACCTTGAGTTGCTGTGTGTGTGTTTAGTCTGACGAGAAACGTCAGACTCCCCCCCCGATGGAAATGTAGTTGTGTTTGGGGTGATCTTGGGCTGTGTTTGTGTTTGGGCTGAAACGGGGGATGACAAGCTAGGCGAGACAAGTCTCATATTGTCTGATGATCTTGGGTTGCTGTGTGTGTGTTTGGTCTGACGAGAACGTCAGACTCCCACATCGGATGGAATTGTGGATGTGTTTGGGTATATATAAGACACGTCTGATGAGAACGTCAGACTCCCACATCGGATGGAAATGTGGATGTGTTTGGGTATATATAAGACACGTCTGACAAGAACGTCAGACTCCCACATCGAATGAAAATGTGGATGTGTTTGGATATATATAAGATACCTCAATAGTCCCACATTGGATGAAAATGTGGATGTCTTTGGGTATATATAAGACACCTCAATAGTCCCACATCGGATGGAAATGTGGATATCTTTGGGTATATATAAGACACCTCAATAATCTCACATCGGATGGAAATGTGGATGTGTTTGGGTATATACAAGACATGGACACTAGTAATAATAACTGGACTTAAGTATTCACTACAACAAAATAGGTTTTTTGTGGCAATTTAATAGCGGCAATTATGAAATTGTCGCTATTAAATAATATCTAATTATACTTTAGCGGCAATTATTATAAACATAATTTTTTTACCAACAAATAATTTTATGTTTAATATATATGTGGGTGTTTGGCTATTATTTGAAAAATAGTTTTGGGCATATAGCTCAATAGAGCATTTAAGAAGTGATTTTAATTTTTAAAATCAAAATTTAAAAATCTCAAATTAAAAATTTTAAAAATTTTAAATTTTAAATTTTAAGATAAAATTTAAAATTTAAACTTTAAAATTAATGTTTTAATTTTTAAATTATAATTTTTAAATTAAAATAATATTGCTTATTTTAAAAATTAATATTAATTTTAAATGGCCTATATATATTTCTACTTGATTTTGCTTGTTTTATCTGAAAGGTCAATCGTGTAGGAAATGACGAAATAGTTTTAATAGTTTCATCAACCGTCCTTAGTACAAGTGGCAAAGAGTTTGGTGGTTGATATCCGAGACCCGAATTCGAAGCCTAGTTGCTTCACATTTCCAGCTAAGTTTATTTAAAAAATAAACGAAGCGGGTAGCATGCTACCTTTCTCTCTCAAAAAAAAAAAAAGTTTTAATAGCTTTACTTAATTATGTGATAATCACAGGAACTGTTGACTTTTGATATTCTAAATTATAGTATCTTCAATTTAAACACAATTTTGTACACTAATAAAGATCAATGAGAAAAGCTGCACCAGGATTTATCGTGGAGAAACAACATCATCGTTAAGTCCTTCACCGAGAGTTCATTTAGAACAGAAAAACTATAAAAGTGATGACATGATAGGAATGTTACATGATACTTTTGGAGTACACAATCTAGCAGCTGATATAGACATGTATTGTGGGGACTCGGCAGAGCCAAATGTAGATGATTTTGGTATAGAACAACCGGCGGAGCAGTTTTCTTCAGAATTTGAGAAGTTCAAAGAGCTATTAAGAGATGTTGATGAAGAATTATATCCAGGATGCCGTAAATTTTCCAAATTGTCCTTTATATTACATCTTTATAATATAAAGTGTCGTTTTGGATGATCAAATGAATCAGTTGGCACATTGCTTAAACTTTTAATAGATGTGCTTCCCGAAGGTGCAAAGTTACCGAATTCTGTTAATGAAACAAAGAAGATTATCGAAGGATTAGGGATGAAGTATAAAAAGATTCATGCATGTCCTAATGATTGCATGTTGTTTTGGAAAGAACAAGAGAATAATGACTTTTGCTCAATTTGTGGGACTTCTTGATGGAAAAATGATGAAAACAGTACCGACAATGATGCACCAATTTTAAAGAAAAAAAAGAAAAAGATTTCGGCGAAGGTGTTGAGGCATTTTCCTATAAAACCAAGGCTTCGGACGATGTTCATGTCATCTAGAACATCAGATTTCATGACATGGCATGAGAGGGGTCGAATTAAAGATGGCATTTTAAGGCATCCGGCTGACTCTGAAGCATGGAAGAATTTTGATTCTCGCTATCCGGAGTTCGCTGTTGACCCTCGTAATGTTAGATTGGGATTAGCGGCTGATGGTTTTAACCCATTTGGGACAATGAGAAGTAACTATAGTATATGGCCTGCCATTTTAATTCCGTATAATTTGCGACCGTGGTTGTGCATGAAGCAACCAAACTTTATTCTGTCTTTGGTAATTCCTGGCCCAAGAGGACCTGGAAATGACATCGATGTGTATTTGCAACCTCTTATAGAGGAGTTGATTGGACTATGGGAAGGTGTGGAAACTTACGATGCCTCGAGCAAAGAGGATTTCCTAATGCATGCTGCAATTATGTGGACTATAAATGACTTCCCAGCTTATGAGAATTTATCTGGTTGGTCCACTTATGGTTCTTTCGCATGTACGTCTTGTAACGTGGAAACTTGTTCTAGACGCTTAAAACATAGCAAGAAGTTTTGCTTCATGGGTCATCAGCGTTTCTTAGATCCTAATCACAAATATAGATATGATCGAAAATCTTTTGATGGAACTGAAGAATTGAGATCAGCACCTCTTCCGCCATCTGGTTCACAAGTGTTGGATCAAGTAAATAGTCTTCAGTTCACTTTTGGCAAGATGAATAAGAATTTCAGTGGTGGTCGTAAAAAACCTTGGAGAAAGAAAAGTATTTTTTTCAAACTTTCTTATTGGGAGCACAATTTATTGCGCCATAATCTTGATGTTATGCATATAGAAAAAAATATAAACGATAATGTCGTTAATACTTTGCTTAATGATGAGAAAAAATCTAAGGACAACTTAAGTTCTCGCCATGATTTGCAAGAGATGATGATAAGGAAAGAGCTTTGGCCTCGGGAACAATCTTCAGGAAGAATATACTTGCCTTCTGCTTGTTTTGGTATGGCTCTAGAAAAGAGAAAAGTGTTTTGTGAAGTTTTAGAGCATGTGAAATTTCCAGATGGATATGCATCAAATGTTTCACGATGTGTTCTTAAGAAACGTAAATTATCTGGACTTAAGAGCCACGATTACCATGTTATAATGCAAGAACTTCTTCCTCTTGCATTACGTGGGAATTTACCGGAGAGAGTAAGTTTCGTTTTGATTGAACTTAGTAATTTTTTTCGGGCGCTATGTGCTAAAGTTCTTCAAGTTCATGAGCTTGAGTTGCTTGGGTCAAAGATTGTTCTAACACTTTGCAATATGGAGAAGATCTTTCCGCCATTATTTTTTACAGTTATGGTGCATTTGGCTGTTCATTTAGCAAATGAAGCTAAAATAGCTGGTCCAGTACACTACCGATGGATGTATCCAATCGAAAGGTAAAATAGTTATTTAGTAACTACTTTGTTTATTCTTTATAGTATATATTCTATAAATGAAGAATATAATTTATACTTTTTCTATTTAGGTTTTTATTTACTCTAAAATCCAATGTACGCAATCAAGCACGCCCAGAAGGTTCAATTGCAGAAGCATATATTGCAGAAGAATGCTTAGTATTTTGCTCACGATATTTGGAAGATAATGGGATAAGATTTAATCAGTCAATTAGGAATCGTGCGGATACTAGACGTGACTTGGTGCAAGAATCAATCATATTTCTTGATATAGGGATGCCTTATGGAAAAGTCCAAGCATTTATGATGGACGAGAAAACGTGGACACAAGCACATCGATATGTTCTTTTTAATTGAAATTCCGAAATTGTCGAGTCGTTCAGAAAGTAAGTAAATAACTAAAAAAAAGCTTGTTTATGTATAAAAATATTCACTCTATATTGTTGTTTACATATGTTATTTCCACAATGTAGAGAACACTTGAGAGTAATCAAAAGACTAAACCAACGACATCGCTTGGCACAACACGACATAGATCGTTTGCATAATGAAAAGTTTCATGAATGATTTCGAGAACGTGTTAGTATTACTTTCTATATTTTAGAAAATTAGTTTGAATTGTAAAATATTATTCATATATATATAGGCTAACAATTCTTTTTTATTTTTTACCTTTTGATGTTTTAGGTTAACGAATTGGATAATGAAGTTAGTGATCGAATTACAGAAGATATTAGATGGCTTGCTCGTGGTCCAAATTTCATTGCGAGAAGGTTTCAAGCTTTCGACGTGAATAATGGCTATAGGTTTCGAACTAAAGAATATGAGAAGGACTTGACCACTCAGAATAGTGAAGTCATGGTGGTCGCAAAGACACAAAGCTATGCAAGTACTAGTGACCCAAGACCTATTTTTGGAGATGTCACCTATTATGGCATTCTAACTAATATTATAGAATTGAATTATTATGATGGATTTAAAGTTGTTTTGTTTAGATGTGATTGTGCTGATGTGACTAAAGGCAAAGGTGTAAAGAAAGATATATTAGGATTCACACTTGTCAATTTTTCTCACTTGATACATACCGGCGATTTTCTTAGTGATGAACCATTTGTGTTTGCGTCGCAAGCTCAACAAGTGATATTTGCTCAAGATCGTCGAAACCTTGGTTGGTTTGTTCCTAGGCCAATGAAACCTAGGGAGATATTTGATATGGGAGAGATGTCTTCCAAAGATGATGTAGAGAGGGTAGCGGAGATAGATCCTCACATTTCGGTTGATTTTGCGGACAATTTTCAACTAGAAAATGATGATCTTAGTTGGGTCAGAAAGGATGTTGAGGGGATATTAATTTAACCTTTAGCTAAATTAGATGTTATTATTAGTTAAATATTCGTATTTCACAACACTATTAATATCATTCGGTGACTTCTATGTGACTAGTAATATCTCTTTTCTTCATTTATGCTACTTCTGAAAAAAAATTTCTATTAGTTTACGGCATTGATAATTGGTTGTATGATGAGTATTAGTAGGTATCAGCGAACAACATGAGGGTATCATGGAATTAGGTTCCTTTTTGTTTTGTTCTTTTTGGGCTCTGTTAGTCTTTGTGAGGATTGAATTGTTGGGTGTATGTTGGATTAATTTGTTAGTATATTTGTTAGTACGTATGTACTCTCTTAATGTTCTCTTACTCAAATATGCTATTTTGATATGTTAAGCTCGGTTGTTCAAGCAAAGTTTCAGGAAGTGAATTTACTGAAGCTCAACTTGTTCAGATTAAGGTACATCTAATTTACTCTCATCCTCTATATGGTTTTAGTTAATTAGCACTTTCGTTTGCTAGATTTTTTTAATTTAGTACCCTATTTTTATATTCTTTAATCTAGTACCCTATTTTGACATGTAATTTTTTTTTTTATAGAGAATGCCCTGTAGCATGATATTGATACTACTAATATTTTATTGTAACAACTGACACTTAAATTCAATTTTTTTATTTATTTATTGAAGCCCCTTATCTTTTTCTATCTAGTATTTTTCAAATCAAGTCTGTATGTCTATGACAATTTGTCTTTTAACCCTTCTGTATAGTATGTCTATGAAAATACTTCATGATGTAGATTTCTAAATTTTGGAACTTTTTTTGTTTAACTGTTGTTGACTATAAATTCTGGATCTACTTATTAACTTGATTTGATGCAGTAATGATATCTCTGGTATATTCTGAAATAATCTGTTTCCTTAGCCATTCCAACCTCCTTTTTAATAAGTGAAGGGAGATAATTTTCATTGTATCTAACTGGTTCTCTTTTTGCATTGCTTAGGTAGACTCAACAAATTAAGGCCATAATTTTGATCTATGGCGAAATCAAAAGAACTTCGTAAGATGAGAATTCATCCCTAAAATCAAGGCCAGTTACAAATGGAAGCGAATTCTCAAACTGTGGATCATATGCAACCAAGTTCGAGTAACCCATCACAATCTTATGTGGATTCTATTGGGAAAACAATTAGTGAATTGCAAGAAGAGGAAACTGAACAATCGGGTAAATGTAAATCTTGAAGAATAATAAATATTATTTCATTTATTCTCATTTATTCAGATTATTTCGTATCTATTTTAATGTCTATTTTTTTATTCTTAAATTGTTTCTAGATCAAATGATGGTTAGAGGACCTACTCTATTGACTGAAATTTGGAACATGTCTGAAGATGAAAGGGTTGCTGTGGATTTCAACAAGTGATGGCAGGCTATTGGAAATGAAGGGCGCGTGCTTGCTAGTTTCTTAAGCATTGTCGCACGAAATGTCAATCTAACGCCCTTACATATTCCAGATTAGCGTGCATTTCCAAAGAAGGAGAAAAAAAACATACTTAAGTTAGTAAAGGTGAGAAGGTTAAAAAACTAAATGAGATCTATTTCTAATATTATATAAAGATTACTAATATTATGTTTTTTGTTCTTCTAGTCGAAGTTTTCAATCCCTGCTCGTGGTGAAAAGTGGGTTCTAAGATCACTAGGAAAAAAATGTAAGGATTATAAATGCCAACTAAAATCTGAGTACTATCTCAAATACAAGAATATTGACGATCTATTAGAAAATAGATCGGAGCGTGTACGAAGGGATCAATGGACTACTCTTGTTTCTTTTTGGAATTCGGAAAAAGTGAAGGTATAAGAAACTTATATTCTTTCTTATTGAAATTAATATCACTTTTTCATAACCATTTGCTATAATATTAGAAACGTAGTGAAAAGAATCGAGAAAATCGTGGAAAACAAAAGATGCTTAACACTGCAGGATCCAAGAGCTTTGCACGGTTGACGGCTGAGAAGGTATCATACTAACTTTTTCTGATTGTAAAATATTAAATATTCTAAAATTATTTTGTGATAATTTGTTATCTTGTATTAATATTAAGACTAAAGATGGAGTAGAACCATCACGGGCACACATCAGCTCTGCAGGAGCCTTCCCCATCAGTATTTGCAGATGTTTCAATCACTGGCCAAAGAAGAGGCAACATCAGCTATGCAGGAGCCTTCCCCATCAACTGCACGTTTGGGAGGTTAATTGAAGTTTGGAATTACCTCGAAATTGACTAATATGTTCTGACAGTCTGCCAACTTTCAGATATTGATCCATTTAATTCACTTGTCACTGGGTATAATAGTGGCAAAAAACTCATTAATCATGTAGTTTGTTGTAATTAATTAGCACTTATTGCTATTGATGAGGGTATTTTGACAATTATATTTGCTGTTTGTGCGCTGGTGCATATCCAATCTGATTACTGTTTGTGCGCTGGTGCACATCCAATCTGATGTGATGTTATTAACTAATAATCATATGTCGCTGGTGCACATCCAATCTGATGTGATGTTATTAACTAATAATCATATGTCGTTGGTGCAATTGCCGCTATAGTTTCTATTTAGAAGTCAAGTCATTTAATATGTTTTTAGTGGCAATTATAGATAATTGGCAATTATAGATAATTATAGTGGCATTATAGTGGCATTTATAATAGTTATTATCTATAGTTTCTATTTAGAAGTCATTTAATATGTTTTTAGTGGCAATTATAGATAAATATGTTATAGTTGTCAAGTCATTTAATATGTTTTTTTAGTGTGAATTATAGATAATTATAGTAGCATTATAGTGGCATTTATAATAGTTAAAATCTATAGTCTATTTAGAATTCATTTAATATGTTTTTAGTGGCAATTATAGATAAATATGTTATGCCAATTATAGATAATTATAGAGGCATTTATAATAGTTAAAATCTATAGTCTATTTAGAAGTCATTTAATATGTTTTTAGTGGCAATTATAGATAAATATGTTATATGTTTTTAGTGACAATTATAGATAAATATGTTATAGTTTTTATTTAGAAGTCACGGCATTTGTTTAGGCTTTTACCAATACTAGTGATTTTAGGCTATGGTGTGAGTCCAACGACTAATTATTATTAGTGTCCATTATTAATATCCATGTCTTATATATACTCAAACACATCCACATTTCCATCCGATGTGGGACTATTGAGATGTCACATAAATATCATAAAAATTTATTTATTTTTTAATATAGAATAATTTGACTTTAATTATAAGACTAAAATCTAAAAAATTCCAATGTAATTTTTCAATTTTTTACATTTCCTCCCACTTTCAAACATTCAAATTTGAGCTCACAAAATTTCAAATTGATATTTTTAGCTCCCATCTGTCCGAATTATGTTACTATTCCGTCCATTTCTTATAATTTATATTGAAAATACTCATAAAAATTACAGAAATATATGTAATTTTTTTTAAATATATAATAAGTAAGCATAATTCAATCATTTTGCTCTCTTGGCTCCTCTCTGTAAGAGTTTTGTCACTATTTAGTTAATTTTTATAAATTATATTAAAAGTATTCTTAAAAATAACAATAATATATTAAAAAGATATATTTTTCTCTTATTTAACAAGTAAGAATAATTCGGTCATTTCACAATTTTAATTACGTAGCAACCTATTCAAAATAATTTTAAAATTTTAAAAGAGCAATTACATTTTTTTAAGTCTGAGAAAAAAAAATTAAAAAATCAAATATTTTTATAAATTTTTTTGTATTTTAGCCTAATTATTTAACCGTATAAAAAATTATTATATTGAATAAGTTATTTGATGGACAAAAAAAAAAAAAAAAAAAAAAAAAAAAAAAAAAAAAAAAAAAAAAAAAAATTGAAAAACTATGAAATTTTATTTTCAGATAGTTTAAATGGTTTAGATCATATTTAACTGCAACGATCGTTATTTTGGAAGCTTCATGATAAAAAATAAATGGGTGATAACGAAACTAGTTTACTATCGATAATATTGTAGCCTAGCTCATACTGAATCAAATTTAGATTATATTTGGATGCATGAATATGTTATTTAAAATAATTTTTAAATTTATTTTAAAAATTTTTAGTATTTGGCAGAAAGAAGTATAATCAAATATTTAAAATGCTATAGCATATTCGGCATTTCAGCCATCTCTGATTTTATTTGGATGTATGAATATTCTTATGCGGTATGTTATTTGATAGATAAGGAATGCGATCAAATATTTAGACTGAAATATCATATTTATTTTTTATCTTTATTATTTTTAAAATACTATAAATTATCTTGCAGATGAAATATGTTACTCTACCAAATAAGTTTTTTAGAATAAGATAGTGAGATCTTTAAAGAAGTAAAAACATATAGTTACACTAAAAAATTTTATTTTTATTCTTGAAAAACTTATTCCAACGCCACAAACATGACCTCGTGCCCCTTCAAAATAATAAAATAAATAATTAATTAATTAAACCTAATAACATAGCATATGACCATTTCTTACGACGACCATTCAAATTAATGATCGATACTATTATATATAATCCAAATTATTTAAATTTTACATGATTGCTGAATTTCATGATATTCGTCTAGTTATCAAGTGGCATGAAAATTCATCTTAAATAATCATAAAACTTACCAAATTTTGAACGATTTGATTATTCAAAAAATTATAAAATTTAATTTATAAAAATATTCAAATAACTTAGATTATATTTAACCGCGCTGATCGTCGATTCATTGATTCGAATTCTCAATTATCGGAATGATACAAAAATAAACTCATTCATGTACTTCAAAAAATAATAATAAATTCATATTCATATGTTAATTAGATAATTCAATTTTATTTTTTCAATTTTCAATTCGTGAAAAATCGAAGTTATTATTAATATGAAAAAGAACCAAATCAATACAAACGGGTCGATTCGGTTTAGTTCGACCATAATCCGATCCGATTTAAACCGAACCGCACCCAAGCTTCGGCTCAACCCGACTCGATTACGTCGCCCACGAAAAACCCTAATCCCCTCGCTCTCGCTCTCTCGTCGCCATTGTTGCTCCTCGTCCTCCTCCGCTCGATTCTCCAAGCCGGTGAGTGGGTTTTTCGCTGGATAATTCGATCACTGATTGGTTTACACACTTATGTTGTCTCAATCTCCCTTTTCTTCCTTTTTTTTGGGGTTTTTTTGGGTAATTTATGGATCTTCTTGAGGTGTTAGGGTAGAGTTAATCTTTTCTGTAGCTTAATTTCCCTTTTTTTTTTTTGCTCCTTTTGGAAACGGAACGGATCGCATCAATTACGTTTGTTCTTCGTGGAAAATGTTGCATTTTTTGTTGTTTTTGTTGATCTTTTGTAGAATAAGTTCCTTATCTCAGTGTACGCGAAACAAGATGATATATATGATCATTTTACAGAAAAAATGTGGACTTTTTGGCTTTATTTTTGTGGCCGAGGATAGAATTGCAATATAATAGAAAGTTTAGGGCGCAAATGTTTCATTTTTTTTGCTCTTTTTTGGATTGGTGTTGTACTTGCAGAAAAGAAAACTACGTTTGAAATGTGAAGCTCTCTTATGGAAATCCCCTTTTGCATTTTTGATATCAATATATTATTATTCCATTCTTGTGGGAAATGATTAAAGAAACTCCAAGGTGGTTTGGTCACTATTCAACTAGAACTAGGAATAGCTAGGTTTCAATGGTTAATTCCTTTTGTTTTATGATCTTTTAGTCCATTGAAAATTTCAATCTTTTCCATTTCCATTCAATTATGCGTCGTTATTCAGATTTTACATTATCATAGAGTAATGCTTCTTTGTTTAGGAAATCTCAAAACATGGTCTTTACTATACTTATCTTTCCATATTATCTTTCTATTGAAATTTATTTGTTTCCGACTTGCTGCATCTTTTCTTTTCTCGCGTCTTATTTACCCTTCACTGGGGATTAAAAACTGTAAAAGACCCACATTTTATGTCTGATGATCCTCTATAGGTAAAAAAGTACATCAACTTACCTGAATTATAGGCCATTTTGACTTCGCTGCTCAACCTTTCAAAACTTTGATTTACTATCCAACTTTTCAATTTGTTTGATTTGAGTCAGTCAATGGCTCTTTGACTTCAAAATTTAAATGCTTCGTTTATCCTTACAAGTTTAGTTCATATATTTTATGCAATTCTTGCAACTATAAATTCGTTAAAGTCAGACTCAAATCAAATAAATTGAAAGGTTGGGTGGCAAAATCAAATTTTTGAAAGGTTGGATAGCTTATTCAAAATGGTCCATAGTCTAGGTAAGTTATGTATGTTTTTACCTCCTTTGTAACAAAAATTGCTCAGGCAAACAAACATATTTGGCAAGCTTTCTGGATTTGATAAAATTGACCTATGAGGTGTTTATCCTACATGGTATGTTAGTGTGCTTTTTTAATGTGATCTCTCAGTTAATTGGGCAAACTCTAGCAGATGAAGTTACCACAACCATTATGAAAATATTCTAGTGGACGTTGATCGACACGATTAAAATTCAACATGTGGGCTTTGAGGAACTTCCAGAGGCATTGCTTGAAGCAAATGTCATTTCTCCATCGCAGGTGGATTTATATTTTAATGCTCTTTTAGTTGAAATGCGGTGATTGTGTCTTACGACGAAAGCCATTCAAGCATCTCTGTTCTTTTGTGTCAGGAATTTTTTGGTTAGAGGTGTATCACTGCATACGCAATCTAGCAATGAGATAATGTCAATTCAGTCGAGAATAACTTATCCACCTTTGATCTCTATTTTGGATTGTGTCACTGGGTCTCGGTTTATGTCGACCGGTGGAAGAAGCATGCGGAGCAAGGTAGAGAAGAGAATGCGAAGAGAAGCAGGGAAAACCCTAAGGGAAATGAGACGTGCGAAGAAACTAAGGAAAAAGTTAATGACAGAGGATGAGAGGCTCATATACAACTTAAGACGAGTTAGTTTCTTTGCAACTGAAAAATCCACTCATATAGCTTGGGAACTAATGGCAGTTAAAATCATTTAGACCTTGTCTGGTTACGTTCCCCTTTTTTTCTCCTCCTTTAGTTCAAATTATATGCAATGAAGTTCCACCAATGGATGTCTGATTGTTCACAATAATATGGGGTTTGTTGGCAAGAGAAAAGGAAAAACATGACTAGCAACTTTTTGTTCGTTTCTGTGCTTTTCTTAAAGAAGATGAGCTTGCAAGCTAACCAACAATAATAGGTACAAAGAAGTTCATCTGCAGCACAGTCAATCTTATAGTTTTGGAGCTTAGAAAACAAAAAAAGTGAAAGTGTAACTGGACAATGCCTTAGATTCCTTTTTCCTTTTTCTTTTCCTTTTTTCACGTATAGTATCAACTCTAATTATCTTTTTTCGCAGGCTAAGAAAAAGGTGGCTTTGCTCCTGCAAAAGCTCAAGAAATATGAGCTTCCAGAATTAGCTGCTCCTCGACATGATCCAGAGATATTAACTCCTGAACAGCTTCAGGCTTACAAAAAGATTGGCTTTAGGAATAGAAATTATGTCCCAGTTGGAGTTCGTGGAGTGTTTGGAGGTGTTGTTCAGAACATGCATCTTCATTGGAAGTTTCATGAGACTGTGCAAGTTTGTTGTGACAACTTCCCAAAGGAGAAAATCAGGGAGATGGCGACAATGCTTGCGAGATTAAGTGGTGGCATTGTCGTAAATATACATAATGTGAAGACGATTATAATGTTCCGTGGAAGAAACTATCGTCAGCCAAAGAATTTGATTCCCATTAACACACTAACCAAGAGGAAGGTATGCATAGCTGCTTTTCATTGTGATTTTTTAATGCGTAACATACAATTTTTTAGAGGATTTGTTGCCAACGTCTATCATAAACTATCTGCGTGCTTAAACTGAGAAGTGGATTGAGATTCCCGGAGTTTGGTTATTCCATGCAGTTGTTCAGCCAATTCTTCTGATTCTTCTTTTTTCTAGCTTGTTTCCTCATATATAAACTTTAATAGCTGAATTCTGGCTGTCTAATACGTAGCTTGGAATTAGCATGTACAGAACCATCTAATGTCGGCAAGAATGCAAAACTTTCCTCCCATGTTTATCCAAATGGTGCCACATATTTTATATCTTCTGCCATGAGAACTATACTGCTCTTTAAATTCAATTTAAACCTGCCAATATTCGTTGGTTTTTTACTTATTCTTAGTGGAACTTATAAGCATGTTAATTATATGATTTCATCCATAATAATTGCAATCTGGTGATTACTTGATTTGGAAGTTCTTTATCTGCACTAGCTTTTAACATGTATATAGACATGAATAGTGTGACGGCATAGAATTGAAGGAGTTCTTGCTTGATGGACTGTAAAAGGTTTGGGTTTACAATGCATGGTTGCAGTTTTGTGTTTTGGAAGCTCACTGTGAATGATTATTTATATTTATCTCTGAGTTCTGAAATTCGAGAGGTTATTATATTGTTCTTTTGCCTTAATCATTTCTTATCGAAGAGTGCATGAAAATGGATATGTTCTTTTTTCCTTTTCGAAGGACTAATTGGGTAAATTATTATTCAACTACAATGTTGCAACTTATGCTCTGTAGTTTCTTTGGCTACATATGCACCCTATTATAAATCATTGCCTGCAGTACTTATATTGTTGGTGATTGTTAAATAGGAATAATGCTGGATTAATAATAGATGAACCTCCTATAGGTCAGCTTCAAACTCGAGGTCCTTTCCTGTTTATACATAGTCGGTGATGTAACTCATATGCGCATTTTGTGGGATATATTTCATCATTGTTTTAGGGATGAAATGTTCTAATTGACTTTTGTGATGAATATATATGTATTTTACACACTAGGTGATTTGTTTCTTCAATGTCGCTGCATTTGAATCCGCATGCTAAATGATGAGCTAAGAAGATGATTTGACCTGTCAACTATAGAAAAAAGAAATTTTTTAAACTGCATAAGTTTTTTTTTGCCAACTGATGACTTAATCTTGGCCGTCATCGAGGTCACTTGGGTTTTTTAGAATTTATACGTTACTAAAAGTGGTTTCTTTTTGTGAATAATTTTGCTCTTCCTGTTTTAAGATAGCTGATTCAAAACCATGCAGGGTATTATCTGTATTTTCTTTCTATGTTGCGCAGTATATCATAGTTTTTTTTTTTTTCAAAATGGTTACAATACCTACATATATAATTCAGGCTTTGTTCAAGGCTCGGTTTGAGCAAGCCCTCGAGTCGCAGAAGCTAAACATCAAGAAGATAGAGCAACTGCTACGCCGCAAGGGGGTAAACCCCGAGGACCCAGTTGCCATGGCCAGTATCCAGAGAGTCGCCTCGACGTTCTTCCGCGCCATCGATGAGCAGCAAGGAACTCCATATGTTTTCCGTGCAGACGGCAAACCAGGGTCGGAGACCAATGAGGTACAAGATGAGCCGCCTGATCTGCCTTCCGAGGACAGCGATCAGGAGGAGCTCGACCGCTTCATCGCAGAGATTGAGGAAGCGGCTGATCAAGAGTGGGCGGAAGAGGAGGCGGCAGAGAAAGAAGAGGCTACGAGAATAAGGTATTGGGGGAAGGACGATATGGGAATGAGAAGGAATGGTGCAGATTGGAGCGAAGAAGATTCGGCCGAGGATAGAGGCCATGGGAGATATAGGAGTGGTGGTGATAAGCGAAGAATTATGGATATTCGAAAGTGGGATAGCAGGGACGAGATATCCGAGGGATCGGAAAGTGAGGAATTGGATTCGAGGGATGACGTTGGTAGTGGCGATGAGGATAGTGCGGATGAGATCCCTCGAAGAATGGAAAGCATGAGACAGAGGGAGGAAAAGATTGGTCGTGGCGAAGGTTATAAAACCAGGGGCGGTCGTGGATCGAGAGCGATAACGAACAATAGATCAGATGATGATGGTTCTAATAGCGATGAATTTGGTGGGGACATGAATGATGGGTTCTGGGAATCTGATGACGAGGGGGGAGATGTTCGTTCGGCAGTTTCCGAACGTAACAATGTGTATAATTACCTTAGTAGCGGTGATGAAGATGATGGTGATGATGGTGATGAGCGGAACAACGAAACTGTGCCCGGTGAGTTGAAGAACAAAAAGATTGATGAGAGTTGGGACAGTGATTAAATTAACAAGTTGTTAAGAGGATTGTAGATTGAAATGAAGATGATATAGGAGAAGAAAATTGAGTTTTGAGTTGCAATCCGCCAAAACATCCTCCTTCTCATGTTGACTATCTCAAAGAAGATAGGAGAAGAGTCGCAACAGTACCTCGAGCTTTCATACATTTTTCTGAGGATACTCTGCAGAGCTAAAATCAGTCGGCTCTTGAATCAGCCATCTAACTATTGCCGATATCTCTTGTGTGCGAAAATTGCTTTTGAACGGGGTTGCTTGCGCAAATAACATAGTTCCGAATTCGGATCGATTTTTCCATCCGATTTCCGAGTCCCTTGATTGAGGCTGAAAGACATTCTGAGGGCTTCTTTCTCACTACAGCATTATTTTTAAAGAAATTAGCTGGCAAAGCTTGAATGTAAGGTGTACTAAAATAACATTTTTGTAAACTTGCAACACCGAGTATTAATAGAACTAAATCTTAACATGTGAACAATACTCTTTAAACTTGTGTGGCTGTGTAATCCTTTTTGATTGATTGATTGATTGGTTGATTGATTTGTTGGATTGTTGTCGTTAACAGTTATTTCAAAAACTCCAACTATTAAAAATTATACACTTAAAGTAAACAGACACAGCACAGCACGTCCTTTTAAGCCAACAATCTCTCTTAGCATGAATTTGCATGCGGAAATTGAACCCACGCCGTGACTCTGATACCCCTTGTTGGAACATCGGCGCTAACCACAGTTCTAAAAGCTCGAATGTTACATGATCTGAGAGTGCTTATGATGAGATTTTACATCCTTGGTTGGCTTGGAGACAGCCATGAGGACTAAGTATATGATTTTAGATTATCAACATTATTCAGTATGCTTTTCCTACTTTAAAGAGGAAAAAGAAAAGTTAAAAAGGCATGTAAACAATGCAGTTTTTAGTTTGGATTTATCTTTTGATAATCCATACTAAAATCAAACAGAATTTTCAAAGCCTTCTCTGATAAAAAACAAAATGTGGCAATCAATCAAAATGTTTGGTAACAAACTTCACAAAACTAATACTATAAAACACTAACACCAGTTACTGAATTTCCAATCATGACAGGAAATGAGGACACAACTGCGCAAAATTCCGAGAGGTTTCAAATACATAGGGCTTTATAAGGGGGGCGCGCGCGCAATTAAATAACAAGTGAGAACTCAGAGACAGGAACAGAAAATATTTTTCATCACTAATAAATAAATGAAGAGAAACAGAGCAGGAACAGAAGAGAATGTATTGCTGCCTTCAGAGATTACCATTAACAAGTAAAAGATATTATGAGAATACCTTGTTGAACAGCATATACATAAAAAAGCACCCAATTTAGCCATGTATCTTGTTTCCCAACAAACCCTCAAAGAAAATTCTCATCAATGCGAATCTACCTACTAATCACTAACTTATCGAAGCAGTTGGTGTGAGTACCTGGAGCTACAAAATGTCGGGAAATTATTCCTGGATCAAGGAATACTGTGGGAACTATCTCTGATCTTTTTCATGGTTGTTAATGGAAACAAAGCTGCAGTTGCATTTTCCTTGCTGGCTGGAAAATTAGCTGGAAAAATCAGTTCCAGCTCCGATTCCTTTATCTGTATTAGCACTGTCTGTATTATGATAAATAATCAGTGATACCAATCTCCAATTGATCACAAAAATGTTAACGTAGGGTAAAAGCAAGCAAATACCAGCCTTCGATCCCCCTTTTGTCAATGCCATAGCTTACTGCAGAAGCCATTCCGCGGTCTCTTGCAGGTAACGATCTCCGAGAAGGAATCAAGAAGCTGCCCAGCCAAGCTATTGGGTTCTTCAATAAGCGTCCGGATGAACGTGATCACGACCCGCCGCTCCTGCTCGGTGGACCTCAAACTAAACCACGTCAAGAACTTCATCCTAAAACCCTTCTCGATGTGCCCTAAGCACTCTAGCCACCTTATGACCTTCACGCAGTACTCATAGTTATCATCCAACTGGCCCGACCCATTAGAAAATCGATGAGGCGAACCGACGACGAGTGTGCTGTCTTCATCGCAAGTTTCCTCTTGTGTGACGTCCGGCTGTTTCCCGCCCTCAGATCGAGATTCAACAGCTGGGGCCTCTCCGAAGTCATCGCTGCCATTTGATCTCACCAGCTCGTTCTTCTCTGAGCTGCATCCATTCTCATCAGGGGAGCACTCTGCCTCGGCATTAAGATCGGGAATTGAGACCGCATTTAAATCTATCCTATGGGAAGAAGCGGGTGTGGCTTGATCCTCTTCGGCTGTCTCTGGAAGCGCTTCCCCGCTCCCACCGCACGAATCTTCTTCTCCATCCTCCTGGAAAAGCTCATCATAACTACATTCTTCTTGGGCCCAAGCTAGTCGCAAAAATTTCCCTAAATTTCGAATCTTGAAGCCAGACGATGTCTTGGAATTTCGCTTCTTGTCCTCTCTCCTAACACTAGATGAGCACCCTTGTGCACTATCATGAGCCATTTGCTTGTGAATGACCTCCACACTTTTAGTAAAGCATTTTGATCCCGAGTGGCCCAAATCCCCATTCTCTGTGAATGAAATTATCCGAAAAGCGTACTCTGTGCATGGCTGAAGGTTATATATCAGTATCCTTCTTTCGGCTCTTGTAAAAGTGATGGGCTCTTTCTCTGAGGGCCGTTCTTCTCGACTCTTCCAGTACCAGAGTTTGTAACCCTTAATAGCAACAGATGGTGGAGAAAATGTCTCTTTCAAAACGATCACAAGAGAAGATGATGTTACGTCTTCAAACTTGAATCTACAGGCAGCAGGAAGTGCATCTACAGCAGCCCAAAAAAAAAAAAAAAAAGGTTTTAAGAATCTATTGGAGAGACTGAATGAATCAACTGCAGCATGAGAAAATGAAATCTCCGTAAGACCTTCTACATATATATCCCTGCAAAATAATCTATTACATATATACGTTTGTGAAATCTGAATTTTCATATATGCCCCTCAAATTTCATCTTCTTACAAGCATGATTAACTATACTCGGGGAGACATCAAATTCATGGTGGAAGTTGGTATTCTACAAGGATATATGTGTAAATAAATATTTTTTAAAGGGTAACTGAAAAATCTCGCCTTCATTCCAAGTAAGGGCTACCTTTATGCTTTGGTTCTAATTGAGAAGACCTCAACCAGTCGTTGGCCTTCTCAACCGCTAAAGAGCAAAGCTTCTGTACATGAACAGCAGCCGACAACCTGCTTACAATGCTACGGGCCATGTGGGCTGAAACTCCGTCAAGTGGGCCGACTTCAGTCTCCAGCTTTGCCTTTGCTTCTTTGACAATCTGGTGTAGTTCTTTGAAGATAGAAGTTCCATCCAAAAGCCTGTAACTTAAGTGTATGCGATAGCAGAGAACATCCACCCGGCGAGCATCTTTTGCTACTGCTAGTTGCCTCCTCCAGCATCTGTTAAAAGTTGAAAGGCATCCCAACAAAACTAACCATTAGATATAAAAAAATATGTTTCAATTTTTTTTTTTTTTTCATTTTTATTCCCTCAGGTTCTGTGCTTGCAGGTGTTGGCACATGAACTTCTTTATTCTTGCTATTGATGGTTGCCCATAAATATAGAGTTTGCAATCATTTACTGCAGTAAAACTAAGGCCATATCCATATCTCTTTAATTGCAATGGGGGAAAAACAAGAATTTAAAAAACAAAAAAACGAAACGATGCCGAAGTGCACTTAGCAAGTTAAACAATAACTTTACTAACCCTAATATCCCAGAAACCTTCCCACAGGAAGCGCAACAATAACTCCCATCAAGATGCATGATTTGCCCCCCCAGATCAACACACCCTACTTTCTTGTGCTGAAGCGCACAGTCAATATGGCAAGACAACCCACAGCAGTCCTTGTCGCCAGTTTCGGATTCGCAGACTAGCCAAAGACTAGGGTCTTTATTTTCATCAAAGAGATGGCAAATGCAGCATGAACACCTCCTACAGAATGTATCTTGTGAAGACAGAACAGCTTTACAAGCTGAATTTTTGCAAGTCCAAGTGCTAGCAAATTCTGCATCCTGAAGAAACTCGCCATTCGTTGGTTGCTTCTTAAGATCGGAGAAGATTGAATTATTTGAGGAAGATATTTTCTTCTGTTCCATGTTCTTACATCCTTTGATGGTTTGTGTTTTGGACATCTCCTCAATTACTTTGTGTTTTGATGAGCCAGATTGCATCTTTTCTTTACCAAGACTAACACAATTTGTTCGTTTTTTGTGTAAGGTTCTAGAAAATCCAGCAGACTTTGACAGATCCAGGTAGTTCTATTTTCCGATCCATTTTCTTCCCTAGTGGTTACACCAACTAAAAGATTGTCGTCGATCAAAAGCTGAAAGCAATCAAATACTATTTGGTTAGTACTAGAAGCAGCAAAGATACTAACACTGCTACACGGAATAAGAAATATACTCCAAACAGAAAGTTTAAAGTAGGTCAAGAATGAAATGGAAATTCATAGATTAAACCATTTAGTAGACATCCAGACAGTTGCATTCAGTACTAAGAATAGCAAAATGTTAGAAATGTTTGTCACGGTATGTCAATCCAATAGAGATTGTGTATAACTAGTTTTGCAGAGGATCATGAAGCATACGGCAAAAAGACGATGCAAGTAATCAGTGAGTTCTCCAGAGAAGATTTTTATACGACATCTAGCCGAAACTGTTTTCAGACCGATTTTAGGCGCAACCAAACATCGTCTTACCGAATGTCCAACAACAAACTTGCAAAATCAAAGTTTTAATAGTATTTTCCACAAGATCAATGCTTCTTTTCTCTTTCGAATAAAAGATAAACAGAAAACTAATGAATAGATCAAATCTAACAATATAAAGTATATCATTGATCTACAATCTACAAGAAACACACAAAAAGGCTAAACAAAACCGAGTATCCGATTAATTCACCATACGTACAAAAAATTTTACATGCAAAAATTGAAGCAACAATCCCTAATAAGAAGATAAAGGAAAAGCACATCAATGCACCTACTTTTGCATCGGATAATCAACCAACCAACAACAAGATTCCAATCTACAAGTATCGCCTTCATTCAGATTCAGAATCAAGAACGATTCAACACTCAAATCCAATCGAGAGGACGCGCGCGATCGCCCTCCCCCAAATTCCACTCCTTAACAAAAAAAAAAAAAAATCGATTCGACGAAATCGGTTGCTCCGACGCGAGGGTCGAAACCCTAACACCGGGGAAGCGGATCGCGAGGAAAAGAGAGCGCACCTGCGAGATCGGCGAAGAGAGTCGGAGAGGGAGGGGTCGATCACGGATTGTTCCGCGTGGTTAGGGTTTCGGAGAGGGATTTGAGCGCCAGGGTTTTGGTTGGGGTCTCGCGTTGGGGAGGAGGAGAGGGAGGGGGGAAAAGGGCGCCTCCCCCCACCCTTGCGTTGTACGGTAACGTAACGTAAACGTAAATGTATTGTATCGTTTCGGGCGATATCTCGGTCTCGTGGGCGATATCTCGGTGTCGTATCTCGTTCCGTAACGGTTTCAATCCGTTGACTTTGACTGGTTTATAAAAAAAAAAAGAAATTGTTCCCTGCACCCGGTGTATAAACGTGTTTGTATAGAGATGGTATTAATTTCATCCAGCTGAGTTGTGATGCCCAAAAATTTTACATTGAATGAAAATAAACTTATAAGTGAATACATAAGATACAATGAATATTAGTAATAATAACTGAGATTAAATATTTTGGATTGATAATTCAGTTAGAAATATATGACATATTTCGACAGAATCTAGATGATAAGATTAACGAGACAAATCTCACAGCTTGAATTATAGTTTGAGTCCAACGAATCATTATTGCTAGTGAATCGATTGCTGCATCCTTATAAACATATCGAATAATACATATATTTCTATTTAATTTTTCATATTTATTCACAAAGTTTAATCATTTTTGAAAAAAAATATAAAATATTAAATTTTATATAAATATATTTATTATTCGATATATTTATAAAAAGTTGTATAAAATTATTTTTTTTAATAATTCTATAAAAAATTTAATTAATAAAATATTTTTTAAAATAAATTATTTGGTCAAATATATATATTTTTTTTTCCCAAACGGGGTAGATAATTATACAAAAAATGATGAAAAATTGCTTGTTTTTTAATAAGCTTTTTAATTTTGTACAAAAGTAATTAATTATTCATCACCATGCTAAAGTGATTAATAATTTACCGCTTCTAAATTCCACATTTTAAAAATTGGAAGTTTAAATTTAATTTAAACTTTATATTTAAAATTAAATTTCAAATTCAAATTTATATTTTAAATTATAATTTAAAAATTAAATTCAAATCTTGAATTTGATTTTAAATTTAAATTTTGATTTTGAATTCAATTCAATTTCAAATTCATATTTTGATTTGAAATATATCAAATTCACATTTAAATTTTAAATTCAAAATAATAATTTTGAATTCAAAATTTCAAGTGTAATTCAAATTTTGAATTCAAATTATAAATCAAATTTAAAAGTTAAATTTTAATTTTAAATTTAATTTTGAATTCATATTTTAAATTTAAAGTCAGATTTTGATTTGGAATATTAATTCAAATTCACATTTAAATTTTGAATTCAAAGATTTCAAATTGAAATTAAAATTTTGATTTTGAATTCAAATTTTGAAATATAATTCAAAATCTGAGTATAAATTATAAATTTAAATTTAGATTTTTGAATACAAATTCAAATATCAAAATCAAATTTCAAAGTTAAAATTCAAAATTTGAATTTCAATTCGAATTTCTAATTCAAGTTTAAAATTGTATCTTTACATCGGAATTAAAAATTCTAATTTTAAATTATTAGTTTAAAATTAAAAATTTTAATTTTTATTCGATTCGTTTAGAAAAATTGTGTTCATAGAAATTGGTATAATTATCTACTGTGGTGCTTTGTGGTGCTGAGTTGGACAAAAAAACAATTATTTGCCAAAATAAAAAAATTATTTTACCAATTAAAAAATTTTGTAAAATTATTTGAAAAAAAAAAAAGTTCTCGTAAAAAGCTCGTAATGTTTAATAAATGAGTCGAATTCGAGCTGAATATTTTAACTCGAAATTTTAATAAACCGAACATAAATTAGAATCAACTCGCTCTAGCTCGATATTGTTTGAATACACGTACTTCTATTTAAATTTTAGGTCAACTCGAATGGAAAAAAGATATATATTTCACGACAGCCCTAATTTCATGCAAACCGGACCGAATAAACCAAAACTGGGTGAACCGAAAAATAACTTTTGATTATATTTTTATGAACCAAAACTGGTCAAGTTTGGTCAACCAATTTCCTAAAATTGTAAGTAAAAATCTGACCCGAACCAATCTTAAAGAACAACCTTTTTTTTTTTTTTTTCGTTTCCATTTGTATCTGTCTAATTTTAGGTTGGGTCACATCAAATCAAATAAATTATTAGAAAAAAAGCCACGTGCCCTTTAAGACTAGAATATCAACATATTTTTTTTAATTATTAATTGTAAATATTTTAAGATATCCATCGATATCTAAGAATATACACATATATTTTTTTAATTAAATATTTCTCACTGTACCTCTTTTTCGAGATCGAAAGAATCAACTATTAAAACTACAGTTGTGAATTTAATTTTTGTGATTTATCTTTATAATATTTAACTTTATAATTATGAAAATTTTATTAATTTGTATTCAAAATTTTAGAATGATAAAATATTTTTATATTATATAATTTATATAATTAAAAATTTTATATTGTTTATTATTTATTGTGATATTTTAAATAAGTTATATTATACTTTTAAAAATTATATATTTTATATTTTATATTTAAAAAATATAGAAGTAAAAAAAAAAAAAAAACTTACGAATAACCCGTATATCTGCCCGTCCGTCCGCGGATAAATATGAATAAAGATATTGACTATTTAAAAATTTATTGATAAATTTTATCTATATTCATATGACCGACCAGTACAACAGTACTCTCGCGGGTAGGGTTATCCTACCCAGTCGATTTGACAGATCTAATTAATACACGAGCCAATAGGAGGTGGCCACATATCCTATAAAAATTTTGGACGTGCTGTTGTATAGTACAATAAATTATTTATGTATTTTATATTATATTTTATTTTATACTAGTAATTATTAAAGGGAAATGCTTTTTAATATTTTATCAATTATTTAATATTATATCCGATGTATTAAGTATTGGTATGCGGCATAAAAATTTCTAAATGCATCCTATAAAAATATTACACCAAGTGTATATTTGTATGTACACATGTTTAAAATCATTTAATAAAAATTTTAAAATTAATTAGAAAAATATAATTTTAATTACTAGCCTAATATTTTTTTTGTCAGGTGGTATCTTTTTCTTTATCCTCGTCAATTTTTATGTCTTTTTCTCTCCCCTCATCTTTATTCAACGGATATGACTTTTTATCTCTCCTATTTATAATTTTTTTTTTTTTTTCTCATCATTTTTTTTTATATATAAAATACTATGACTTTTTTCCTTTCAATAGAGGTGACCTATCTTATAATTTTATTTATCTCAAATCCAGAATTTAGGAAAAAAGCAAATAAAGTTATTCAAATCTTAATTCACACCAATCTGACTCAACCGACTCTCATCGTTTTTAGAACGAAGCGTCTTAAGGGTGCAGCGCGAGGGGTTGTTACACCGCCTCTTTCCCTGCTGCGGGATCTAAAACGCTTAGGCCGAATAAGACTTAGGACTGATAAGACTTAGGACTACGAAAGAGGGGTTGTTACACCGCCTCTTTCCCTGCTGCGGGATCTAAAACGCTTAGGCCGGATAAGACTTAGGACTACGAAAGACTAGACGAAAAGTCTTTTTCAATAACTCACACTTTACGTTTCGTACTTTCTCTCAATGGCATGTTAATGAACGGTTAAGTTTAACCAGATTGGTTATATATTTAGATTAATTTATTATTAATTTGATATAATTTTTTTTTTCATTTTTATATATTAATTTAAAATTTTCTAAAAATATATCTTATTAATATTTTTTAATTTTTTTCTATTATCTACCGTCGCATCCCGCGGGTTACGTCAGTATTTAATTAAAATTTAATATTAAAACATAAGTCATCTAATATAAATTACAATATATAGAATATTAATATACACTAAATATACGTAATAATTTCTCTTTCTCCTATCAATTTTAATAAGATAAAGATATTCTTATCTATTCTTCAATTTGAAATAAATCCTCCTAATTTAATTTTTTATTTTAAAAAAAATTATCTATAAAATAACTATCAAAATTAAAAAATTGATTAATTTTTTAATTAAATTAATAATATAATTTAACTTTACAAATGCATAAAGTTAAGAAAATATTAATAAAAAGTTGTATTTTATAATATACATAAGAATACTCTATAATTTTTTTTTTATTTCTTTAATTATAAAATTTTAAATTATATATTTTAGTTATTCTAAATACTACGCACCCGAGCGGATCCTATACTGGATTATTTACAAAAGTAACCACACTAACAATTGTAATTACAAAAATAATCTTGTAAAAAATATAATTACAAAAATAGGCCTGGAAACGTCAGGTAATCCAAATGCGGTGAACCATTTGTCGCTTTTTTGAAAAGCGGTAAATGATTCACCGCATTCACAAAATTTATCGTACTCCCGTAAAAATGATGAAACATTCACTTTATAGTAATAAAATAGTATAATAAAGTAAAAAATTAATTGCTCAAATAAGTTGTCGTTTATTTCGCACAATTAATTTATGGGAGATGCTAGGTGTACACCCCATAAGGGGTGTACATCCTACGCCCATCCCATTCTGAGGTGGGGCTTTCTTCACTGGTCACTTCTATGTGACCAGTAAAATTCACCCCACCCCAGAATAGGGTGGGTGTAGGATGTTCACCCCTTGTGGTGTATAGGATATACACCCCTTGTGGGGTGTACACTTATATTTACCCTTAATTTATTTAGTACTCACTTTACCAAAAGAGTGAGTGATGAACAGCTGAAATAGAAAGGCAACGAGAATCAATAAAATTAGTTTTACAACTAGTTATTTTTTTAAAAAAAAAAAAAACTCAGAACAAAGAGAGCATAAAAAAAAAAAAAAAAAAAAAAAAAAAAATTACAAATACAAAAAAAAAAAAAAAAAAAAAAAAAAAAAGGGGTGTCTAAGGATATCCAGAAGCCAAACAAGCCTCCCAAAACAGCTTACCTTCTTCATCAGGGTCCACCAATTTCTCCTTATCCTGTATCTCCATCACCTTGGCACATTGCCACATCACTGCCACATCAGCATCCACATCAGCGTCAGCGTCAGCATCAGCATCATTATGTTTATCATCTTCGTTGCAGCGGCTATCGTGTCCATCGTGATTGCACGATTCACAGTCGTCAGCATCGTCATCTGCTTTCTCTTCCACCGACGGTAATACGCCGCCGTCTATGGTCGGAGCGGAGTCCTCCTCGGAGTCGCCGGAGGCCTCCTCCATTGCAGGTGTTTTAAGCTTTTGATGGAGTGCAGCTCACTAACCTTTGATACAAATGTTGCCCCCACAATGACAAGATTAGAGGAAATTGAAAGCACTTTTATCAGCAGCATGCTGAATAGGGAATGCCCCCACATGATACAACAGCTGCAGCAGTGGCGCACTGATTAGGACAAATTGCTGTATGGACCATGATCCCTGGAGTAATAAGAGTTTAAAGAGAGAGAAAAATCGACACACAATGCACCTGGAGTAGGGCAATAATTCTTTTCTTTCACAGCAAAAGATAAATTTATCTTTTTTCTGACAGCATTGCTGTACGTAAAAAGAGACTGACAAAAAAAATGGGAGAAAGAAGACCACTGGACCACCCAGTGAGACAAAGCATGGACAACAGCTCTACCATCTAGATGCTTCTAGAATGCAGGGAAGATATTGGACCAGCAGACACATTTAAAACATGCATGCTCCTTCTAGAAGGTGGTCTGCATCTTATCGTACTGATGTGTCATACGTAAATTGATTGACAAAACAAACGACAAATTTACAATAATAGAATATTGTCGTTACAGACCAAAGCATTCAAGCATTAAAATCGTAGAATTTTATTGATGAATCAGCCGTTTCAATATGATATCTACATTTGAGTGCCGCAAATATGCGCTCCACGATCTAATTCAACAAAAAAATCCTATCTCATTGAGGACCTAGTAACAATCCAATCAAGTATTATTTTGTTTTCGACAAAAAAGTATAAAATGTCTCACAAATGAGGCTCCCATGTCAGTTTTAACAAATCAGAAATCATCAATACATTAGTTATTTTCCGAATATCTAACAGAAGCAGATCTCTATTCTCAATTGAATACTTCTTGGGATGTTTATCTTCAACAAACAACATTTAAAGAGGAGTTGCTGACTTCCTCAAAAGCATACAACAAAAACAACAAAATGTAGGGCAAAGGGCTCAAAAAGAAACAGGTTTTGATGAAAGCAGCAGGTTCACTTCTAGATACTTCTCCTCCCTCCAAACCGGCCCCTCCCTCCAAATCGGTCGATTAGATTGTCTAATGTGCGTGTAACCAATAAAAGCCGCGGGTCATCTGCCGGTATTTCTCGTTGCTGAATCAAAATTAAGAAAAATATTTTTCATTAGGGCACAATAGATCCTTATGATGATATAAAACAATACTATAGCTGTTTTTTTTCTTTTTTTCTTTTTTTCTTTTTTGAAATTCTATAATACTTCTGCTTAAATACTCAAATGGCCACTTGAGAGTAGACTCCTCTAAATAAGACTGTGAAACGAAAAGATAACATAAAATTTAAAAAAAAAAAATTATGATTTTTTTTTTCTTTTATCAAAACAATGATGCCTGTCTAATCATGACTCAAAACTTCCAGAGAAGTATTAGAAGACCATCTCTGGTTAAGGAGAGTGATATTTGCATGTATACCCCTGCAAATTAATCCGAGTTTTGATCAATGTCTTTAAAACTAAAGTTTATTTACATGTATAATTTATTTACATGCATGTCTAAAAATCTTAGATCTGGACAGAATTGCTACATATGAAATTGAGCACGATTTTGCAAATCCAATGGTAAAAAAATCAACTTCGAGAGGCATATGAATGTAATTAACTGATTTTCCAGGGATATGTTTGTGAAAAATCTTCAAAGTAAGCATATACCTTCAGACCCTTGTGGTAGGCCTCGACAGCAGGTAGAGTTGGAGTGATATTGCGGCTCTGCAGGAGATCCCACAGATAATTTGCAGTAGTGTATCCACCACTCTGGAGACACAATATATAGTTCAATCAGTTGTTGCAGCTCGCAAATACAAATTGAAGGCAATATAAAACACTTAATATCAAAACCGAGTATTATTTCAAAATGATACCGTAGCCTGTGTACTGAATTTCATATAAAGTTTAACTAATTCGAATCGGTCATTTAATGTAAAGCACTACTCCATTTGCTTACCCTTTCGGCAGCAGCTGCAAGGAGGAGATCGCTTCCCATCTTGATATTCAAGTAGAATCCTCTTGCGTTCATCTTCTCCTGGAAGAAGGTTGTGTAAAGAATATTTTATAACTCTACAAACATAGAGAAGACATTTGAAATTCAGAAACATGGAAAAGAGAGTCGACGGTTACCAAGAAATCTTGAGCAAGTTGCATCCCTCTCAGTGTATATCCAACCATCGCCCCCTCAATTAGCGTCTGTGGCATATACATGTTGAAATAAGTATAAGCATGTGCTTCTGAGTGAAACTATCATATTCCAGTTTCTTTTCAAGAAGTGTTAACTGACAGATACTTAAGCAATACAATATGCATATAGTAACCATAAAATAATATAAAATGACTCAACTGAAAGGCTTTCGAGCAATTTCTGTGTAAGTGTACACTTCTGAGTTTGAAGTAGTCTACAAATACTGATAAATGGAAGAGGTTCCATAGAAGAATGTCTTGTAAATGTAATCTAAAAATAAGTAATGATGGTAAACACTTCGCTCATAGGGTAACCACTTGGCTCATAGGCTACAATGAAGATGCAAACCAATATCCAGCTACTTGGGGAAAAAACTATGTCTAAGAAAATGATGATGCAAACCAATATCCAGCTACTTGGGGAAAAAACTATGTTTAAGAAAATGACTGGTACAAAAGATTCTAGTATCTAAAATTGCAAGATTGGCGACCATTCTGTTTCTCACTAAATTATTACCTAGCCTTAAGCCAACAGACATTTTTACCAATATGGACAATGCAATATTTCAAATATGTAAGCCAGGAAATTCAAAAAAAAAAAATCAACCTCCTCATTTCTCTAGCAGCAAAAAAGTAAAAGCATCAGAAGATTGAACCCCCAAGGAGCAAAATGGCAAGGAAGTAACCTAATCCTAAAAGAGCCGGAAGTTGTCAAGAGGACAACTCACCACAAACAACTCAGCAGTTGGGGGCCTTGTGCTTGTGTACTCTTCAAATATCTTAAGACCAGAATCAATATCCCCAGAGTGAAGATAGCACCTGACGGGGAAGCAAGAATATTGCCAAAATATTAGAATCAAGGATTGCACAAGTAGGATGTAAATACATCAAGTGACTTGTTTGAGAAAAGACAAGGGTCCAATATAATACACTATGCAAAACATAGAAGGACCTTCGTGTCACTTGATTCATAATTTTTAACTTATATTAGATTGTAGTTGAGATATGAAGAATTCGAGAAACTTTTTCTCAGGCAAAATATTATAATAGTATTTGTTAATTATACTATGCATTTGCCCGATCCTCTCTACTACTGCTTGTATGATTTTTTTCCCCTCTCCGCTCTATTACCAGATGAGCAGAATAGCAACCACTCAAGATTATGTTTAAGTTACAAAAATCCGTTAACCTTCAAGAAATTGTTTTTTTAGTACCGAGGCAACAAAACTGCAGCGTATTCTCTGCATATCATAAGAATCTGACAACTAAAATCGGCATTCTGAAACAAAGAACTAAAAATTGAATATTAACTTCATAGACAGGTAGTTAACTAGGAAGCTTAACAAGAGAATTACTCCGCAAAAGAAATAAGTCACTGAATGATTTGGATTCACAGCATACACAGAGTTCAGCAATGACTACGAGATTTGTAGCGAGAACAGTATTGCATTTTTCTTGATATTTCTAACTATCCAGGTCAATTTCAGCTATGTAGAACTACACCATGGACTTATAATTACCTCATAGCTTGCATGACTATGAAGACATCGTAAGAATAGCCGTCTCTCTTAAGCATATCAAGAAGTGTGTCCGTTGTCTGCAATGATAAATAGTAGACTGCCAAATTAGAGTCCAAATCAAAGAATTATCACGTAGCAACAACCTGATATAATATGCACCTCGAAAAGCTAGCCAAAAGTAAAGCATGACTTTAAGATCCTTTCCAAAGGAAAAGAAAATCATACCTCTTTACTCTTTAAATCTGCACAGGAATGTAAAGCCACATGGTAAACCGTCAATTGCCTGTTTATAAATCCTCGTCTGTGAATATATTCTGCTGTTGGGATGTTATATAGTTCTTCCTCTGAAACGTTCATCATCACATTCTCTCCACTATCACTCGATGCATCAATAGAAGACCAGCCCTTTGATTGCTTGACAAGCTCGATAATCTGTTCATCGAGGTATAGAGTTAAGAATAATAAAGCAATTAAAGATCTAACACAAACAAGTACATGCATCACCTACTTTAGTAGTTGTCTCGTCAGTTATGGGTGTCTTGTTTTTGAATGCAGTTATAAGCCCAGCATAGCAGAACTTGTTTAGTCCGAGACCAGCAGCAGTCATATCACGAACAATAGCATAACTGGGGGGGGGGGGGTTTCCATGAAAACCAGATTTCAGAAATTTTCTTACACACCATCAGATAAACTTCAGAAAGAAGTAAAGATAAATGAAATCAATCATTCAAATTGAAGAAACTTACATTGTTAATCACTAAAGAGAGGAATTGAAGGAAAAGGAATGAACAATTTTGACTGTCTAAGGAATCTGACTCCACATAATTTGCAAGCATGAAAAAATTTTATGGCCACAGTTGTCAGGATTATTGGTTCAGAGGAAGCTACAGCAGAGAAGATTGCAAATGCATGAATTGTGATGCTTTAAGAGACAGAAAAGAAAAGCTAATGAACAGCATCTATTATGAAGTCATTATGCATCAGCTGAGTTAATTCTTTGATCGTCAATAACCTGTTAAATATATATATATATATCTTATTGAAAGGAAGTGCCAATTGCAACAATCTATTTCATATTAACCTACTTCCGAACAATTGTAAGCAGCAGAAAAATAAGCTGGCAGGATCTAATTACAAGCAACTTACACTTGATCCGTGCGGCCGGTTGCTGCCAGGGCATTTAGAAGACAAATGTAGGTCTCTCCTTTAAGCTTAACCCCATGCTTCTTCATCTCTTCCAAAAGCTTCATTACACAAAAAAAAAAAGTCACAGAAGCCAATGTGACAGGAAACAATTAAAATGGCAGCCAAAATGCCCTCAAAAAGCCCAAATTCAACTATTCAACCGCAACCACACAAACAATGAAGAGGAAACAAAAGCAACCTTAATGGCTGCATCAGAGTTCTTGCACTTCCCGCATGTCGAGATCAAGAAGTTGTAAAGATTAACCTGAAAAAGGATGGCTTCAGAGAAATTCGATCAAAATTTAAAATCCATACAACAAAATCTACACCAACATACTAGTGGAGAACTAAGGTAAAAGTGTAGAGGCCTTTCCTGAACTACAGTGCATTTTGAACTTAGCACTTGAACTTTTAAAAGTATGATTTTACAACGTAACCTTACAATTATCTTGATTTAAGTAACTCTCTATCAAAACTTAACAGCATTTTCAACTCTTATGATAAAATATTCTGTCACCTAACGGATTGATCTGTTACTTAAAGGAATGCAGTACAACCATTTAAGAGAAACCATTAAATTCTAACAGAAGTTGTCAGAATTTCCTGAAAACAGAATAACTGTAAGGTTAGGTAGTAACATCAAAGCTTTTGAAATTCATGCACCTATTTCAAATTCCAATATGCACTAATGTTAAGGTAAGGTCTGTCTGCATGCTTTTACCAGATAAAAAAGAAGAAAGAATTGAAAAGGATAGTAGAACCAACATCAGGTGGTAAGCCCATTGCTTTCATCTCATCGCGGAAATAGAAGGCATCCTGTAGGCGGCTATTTTTCATTGTGCCAACAATAAGAGCGTGGAATGTATCGCGCACAGGCTGGACCCCATCAAGCATCATATCATCATACACATCTCTCAGCAAGTAACCTCTGAGAAACCCATGTCGGTTATACATTCAGCATCATTTGCACTATAAATAAAAAAATGGGTAATGACCAAACTAGTGTGATAGATCATCAACCCATTAACATCTTATCAAATGGGTAACGATTATCATATCATTATACCCCTCACAACCCACATGGGTTGGATATCCCCAGCACCAGTTGCGCAGTCCTTCAAATGGGTAATGTGCAAACTAGTGTGACGGATTTTTAGCACATTATATCACATATTTCATCAAAAAGGAAATGAATGTTCCACATGCCTGGAATGTAACACCCAAAAGAACCAAACGAGTCACCACCATCAGTTGCGTATTATATCAAATGGGTAATGAGCAAACTAGTGTGGCACTAGTCAAAGCACTATCTCGTTGAAAAGTTCTATTCATCTGCCCTTTCTCAACGCATTTCTTAGAGATGATGCAGAAATGTCTGCGATCGAGTAAATAGCTCGAAATAGATCATCAAATTGGAAAATGGAAAGATTCGTACTTACATACCAAACTGCATGAATAAACCCCACCCCACCAAAGCACCAATTGCACATTATATCAAACGGGTAAAGTGCAAAACAAGTGCAACATATCATTTGTGCATTCTATCAAATGGGTAGTGTGCAAATTACCGCAACACATCATTCACGCATTCTATCAAATGGATAATGCGCAAACTTAGTCCAGCACATCATTGGTGCATTATATCAAACAGGTAATGTGCAAGCAAGCGCAACACATCATTAGCCCATTCTATCAAACAGATAGTGTGCAAATTACCGCAACACATCATTAGAGCATACTATCAAATGAATAATGTGCAAAGTAGTCCAACGCATCATTGGCGCATTAAATCAAATGGATTGTGAGCCAAACGGTGCAGATAGATTCCGAGAACACCGGGAGGCGAAGGAAAGATGGGATCTTTACCTTCGCTTGGCGACGAGCGATCCGATGACGGTGTTGTACTCGGAGACATTGTTGGCGTAGTTCCTCTTCGCGTACTCCGCGTTCGCGACGGAGAAGGCCCGGAGCTTCGCGAGGAGCGCCGGGGAGCGGCGGCGATAAGCTGCTTGTGATCAGAGAGAGAGTGTGTGAAGTAGAGAGAGAGAGAGAGAGAGAGAGAGAGAGAGAGGGGTTTGGGGATTACCGGAGGTGAAGAAGCTCTTGAGGATGTTCATGGCGGATGAGTGAGAGAGAGAGGGCGAGCGAAAACGGAGAAAGAGAGAGAGGGAGTTGAGATTTCGGGTTTTTTTTTTTTTTTTTTTTTTTTGAGAAACTGTTCCTTGCACCCGGTGTATCCGTACACCTCATACACTTGGATAAATTTTTTTAGCAAAATAGTTTCTATACACCGAAAATCGGGTATACATCTTACACCCCACCTATCCTAAAGTGAGATAAATTTTACTTATAAATTTAAAATGACCATTTCGAAATGACCAGTGAAAAAATCTCCACCCCACCCCAGTGAGATGTACATTATTTTTTTTCTAAGACTAAAATACAGAAAAATCTTAAATATATCCCCTTTTACACTTTTCTCCCAATTTTAAAAGTTTATATTTTACTTTGTCAAAAATTTTAGTTTAGTTATTTAGTCTCCCCTTTCCAAGATTTTATCATTATTTATTTATTTTTTATAATTTATATTAAAAATATTATTGAGAATGATAAAAATATATTAAAAACTTATTTTTTTATAAAATAAGTAAGAATAATCTAGTCAATTTATCCTCTTCATTAACTAGCCCATAACTTTTTAAAAATATTTATAGTAAATTTTATAAGTGAGAAGAAAAGTTAAAAAGTAGGTATTTAATAGTGAATTTTCTGTATTTGAGTTTTTTAAAATTAGTATTGTCTTAAAATTAATATTTAATTGGATAAAATATATAGAGAACCCTGAACTCTAGCTTATTTGCAAACACATGTTTAAACTTTCAATTTTAGCAAAGAGATTTTGTAAATACCAAATAGTTCAATAGACCTATCCCTTCGATTAAAGTTTTAATTACAAGATTATTTTGGTCTTATATATTGCATATAGTTTTATATTTTGACATATAAGAAAAACAAAACAAAAAATTAAAGTATAGTTCAACTTATTTTTCCACACCATACTTAATTATCAAAATTGGTGAAAAAAAATTATATTATATTTTAAAATTTTATATAATTATACACACGACATCCGATCAATAAGAAGAACGTATCGAACTATTTATTTATAAAATTTAAGGAGCCTCTCGGCCAAAATTGAAAGTTCATACACATATTTGAAAAATAGCTAATTTTTAATTCATAAATGTGATCTGTCGTCGAAATAATCCAACGGTGAAGAAATCAAACATTCAATTTATAGGAAGTTACTGCCTGCACCAGGTGTATACATTAAACCCATGCACCACACTCAATATATGTGATGTAATAATGTACACTCAATATATGAAGGATTAATGTGAAAACCATATAAATTTTGTAGTAGTACCTTAAAGTCAAGTGTAAAACAGAGCATTGATGGATTCATAAGAAATTAGTGTTCAAAATTTGTTTCCATATACTACTCTTTCGAATTTCTATAATAAATCCGGAGTGTCTATTTTTTAGGACAGTCGGGTGTTGAGAGATTGAGACGATCCAGTGAGCTGTCACGGTAGAGTCGACCCTGTTATCGACTAAAGATTTCTAGTATTTCATATTCAGTGCTTAGTCTGTATTATATTTTTTGAGATGTGAATTATGTGATGTATGTTGTATTATATTTTTTGAGATGTAAATTATGTGATGTATGTTGGACATGTACTAATTACTTTCAGTTGTTGTTTTCGTTGTCTCTGATTCAGTATTGTATTTGTATAGCCGAGCATGTACAGGAAAAACTGTCCCAGTGGACAGAGGATTTCTTGTGCATGTGACGATCTGTCTACGTCACGGATTTCAATATGTACTCTGATGATTTAAAAAAAAAAATTCACCTCGAGACGGGACAGATCACGATTTTCAAGCATATGTGATTGTGCTTTACAAATGGACCGAATCCGATGTGAACTCTATGAATTTATATTCTATATTCTGTGGTTTAGATTCGACTAAAATATAAATTAAAATAGCAAAAGCTCTAATTTGGAAATTCTGAGTCTGCTAGAGGAATTAAATATAAAACTTCTTTCACATGCATTTCCTATTTATCACACAGCAGTACAGCAAGCACTATGCAGCAAGCACAAGCATTTGAAGAGAAAGAAGAACCTATTGCCTGCACCTAATTATCCTTGTGCAGCTAAACATCCAAGCAACACATCACAAATCTATTATATTAGCTCTATATCTCATACTAATAATCCAACAATACAATTTCTGAATACAACCCCAGTTAAAAGGAAAAGAAGAAAAAAAGAAAACAACTTAATGGATGATGCAGTTTAACTACAAGATCGGAAAAATACTTGCACATCAGGAGCAAGCACCAGCATTTACAATAATTATGATAACAACAAAAGCGAATCGAAAGTGAAGTCACGCATTTTTCGAAAGATTCGAATGATGTCCTAACTTACAAGGTTTAATAAGGACCTAATAAGTCAAAGACTAATAAAAGTCGACTAGATGTGCGGGGGACCGAGAGTACAAGACTATAATGGTACGATCATCGGAGCTGATGAGATACAACAACACTCGATATAAATTATCCTCACAATGGAAAATAAAAATAAAAGAGGAAAATCCAACATGATTTATTGGGAAATAGTACAAAATTGCAAGAAAAAAAGCAGGCAGGTCGCAATTATTTCAATTTCACCCCGAAAATGTTGTAGGAACTCAATTCGATGCACCGCAGCTGCAACAATTTAGAAGAATGCATGCCCTATTAATTTGCACGATGAGATTGGATGAAAGCCATATTAGATCAGAATTTACTGTGAGAAAGTAAAAAACTGAGGTTGTTTTGGTGTAATGAATAGTTATTATTATAATTTGGAGAAGTATGATAATTTGGTGTGAATCGTAAGAAAAGTACGGATATTGAGAGCAAACCTTTTTATGTGTATTGTGCAGCGATTTCACGCATAAAACTCTCAGGAGCTGCACAAGGCAAGAGGTTTATGAAACAAAGTTATTGTGCGAAATGTGTGTGGATAAATATAATATCTAGCAAATCATAATATAGTTTGCGGACGACAAACTACCTTTCAAACCAGTGAACAATTCAAATTGACCCATTGCTTGCCTAACAAACATCTCCACACCACTAACAGTCGCAACTCCGCTCTCTTCTGCTTCCCGTAAAAGTCTGGTCACTTTTGGGGCGTAGACAGCATCGAACACCAAATCGTAGAATTTCAACGCATGCTGGCAGTTGAAATATATAAAATTTGCGTTAGGAGAATTAGATGCACTAGATGCCAAAAAGTTGGAATTAACTGCAGAACTATAAAATAGAATGAACTCAAACAACCTCAGTATATCCTATTTCAAACGTTTAGTAGCCAAATTACCAAATTTTGTGAAAATGAAAAATATGCACAAGGAAAGAAGGCGAACTATCATATTTTTGTGTTTTCCCCACATCCAAGAATATGGACACTTCTTACCTTTCAGCTCTTAATTTGGATGAGTACTCAGACATTTAGTCCCTCAAATTTAACCTTGATTTCTATTACCTCCTGAGAGTTCTAACTATAATAATTTAAGTTCCTGATCCTTTAGTCAATTTATTGTCCGCAAAAGATGCCATGTCAGTGTCGTCTTTACAATTTGCTCATATAGCAGTTTTTAAGATGGCCCTGGCTCACATCAATGGTGAAGTGGCCTTTTGTTTAGCCAATAGACTAACGAAAGAGACATAATGGTCACGTGGAACAAACCCCAGTTTTCAAATTGAAAACTTGGAGGCGTAATCAAAATAGGGATCAAACTTCAGCAACTAAACTTGTAATTAACCCTTCTGGAAAATTGTATACAGAGACATTTCCCATATTAAGAAACTAAGAAATAGATGCCAACTTGGTCTTATTGTCAACTGTAAGAAAGTTCCAGAGAAGCTAGTAATGCAAACCTTAGGAATAGGAGTATCGTTCACATTTGGGTACATTCCCATCGACGTTGTGTTTGCAAGGATCATTCCTTCTCCTGGATTGTAGCTTTCCAACTCGGCAAGCGATAGAGCACGTCCACCAACTGAGTTTGCAAGTTCTTTGGCTCGTTCTGAACATGGAAAACAAAGATGCCAACAATTTTTAGGAAAGTTGGTAACCAACAATAACAATATTAAATTAGAATTTTTGTTATTTAATAAAAATAACATTATACTGAACATAAGTATAAATAACATCAGAGAATGAAAAAATTATTCTGCAATATAATATTGGATAGCATGGCGCAAATAACAAAATCTGCACTCCAACTGAATGACGTAGTCTTTTACTCCTATGTTAAACTATGGATGCTGAATTCTTCTTTTTTCTTGAAGCAAAAGAGTATATTACCGTAAGTACGGTTTGCAATTATGACTATAGCTCCCTTCTCCTTCGCACCATAAGCAAGTGCCTTACCAGCACCACCAGCACCTATAACAACAAATAGTCTGCCAGCCAAGGGCGAGCCAACAAACTTTTTTACTTTAGAACCTGTCAAAATATACAACAGAGAATTAGTGTTTGTTTGGCTTAGCTTCTCGAACAGTTTCTCTAATCCAAAAGGCAACAGCTAGGCATTTGGCAAATGAAAAGTCTGGAGCTTTTGCTGCGGCTAAAAGCTAAAATGAGCTTCAGAGCCCCAAAATTAGAAGCTCAATTGCTTCTACCATAGCTGAAAGTTCTAAATTGAAAAGCTCTTTGTGCTTTCTAGGACAGCTTTCTAGAAGAGCACACTGCAGAAGCTTCAGCTGGTCAAAAAAGCCCTTTAGTAAACTATAATCTGTCTACAGATGTCAAATATAAATCCTTAAAGAATGTCGTCAAAGTTTGTGAAGAAAAGAACCTCTTAGCCCATCCTCAATTGCAGAAATTGCACCAACGTAGTCAGTATTGTAACCGACTAATTTCCCATCAGATGGCCTTTTGATGATGGTATTTACAGCTCCTATAGACTGGCAAATTAAGAAAAGGACACGAGGAAAGAGATAAGAACTCTGCACACTTTATGAACTTGGCATAGTAATTTGCATTAGCTAAGTTCACATCTGGCTTTTTTTATCATTTCTTTCTTTGGGTTTTCCTCGAGTTATATATATATATATATATATATATATATATATATATATATATATATATTAGAGATGCCATGGGATGACATTATTTAGTTTCCTTCTTTTGAATAATTTGCAAACATCATCTTCTTCAGAAAAAGAAAGAAACAAAGTACTGCATTCTCCTTTTCCTTTTTTGGTCAATAAACACAAAAATATAGAATTCACAGACAAAATCCAATAAAAGAAAGAAAACAAAAAATTCATCCCTAAGTGCCTTTGACTAGCTATACTTGAAAAAAAAAAAAAAAAAAAACAAACACTTTATGGATGCCAAAAGAGCACTAAACTGCTCAATAAAGTAAATACAAACAGTACGGGATATTAATTAGAGTACCTTAGCAACGGGATCAACCTCATTGCAACTTGTTACTGCAGTCTCCTTGTGAGGAAGTGTACAACTGCAACCCAGTAAGTAAAGTGAGAACTTAATTTATCTTTGCAAGGTCAACATCATAACAAAGCACCAGGAACAAAGCAGTTGACGAATTAATAAGTTTGGGCGTTCATACTTTACAGTTCATACAAATATGGCATAGTGCTCCAGCATATACATGAAACTAACACAAGAAAGAACTTAATATTTTGCAAATAAATCAATTCATAAGTTTTGAAAAGAGATAATCTACCAAACTCAATAGAGAAACCGAAAGGAAAGAAAGTGCTTCATGGGGCGCCCCCTCATTATCGAATTTGACTAGCATGACAATCAGAAGATACTTTAGATTGATTAAATCTATCTTCGGGATTAGATAGCAAATTTTACTGAATCTATTCTTCCTTTGCGTAATTGAGTCACATCGAGACTCAATAGTCCAAAGTGCATGGATATGATTGCAGGCTTCAATATTGGTGCAGAGCAAGGATTGCCGTGCCACTTGCACAAGGAATATCACTGTGCCATGGCACGGCACGGCACACCTCTTCAAAGACCCTAATTTATATGTCAGCACGGACTTACCATGCCAAACCATCCCAACCAACATGGAAATCCTAGTAGCAAAGTAATTCACGAGTAATTGTTTCTCAACCTACCCCTTTTTAAGGTTATTTTTACCTAGGGATGAGGCCTATAAAAGAACTAAAAAGTCATTGAAAGTTAAAGAAAGTGAACCATATACAAAGAGGGCATAGACTACAACTGTCTATCAGGTGATAGATAATTAAATACTTGACTCTAAGCAGATAATCAATAGGTGTTGTAAAGCTGGGTCTAGACATACACACATAAAAGTATGGTATTAATTGATGCATCTCATCAGAGAAGATAAGGTGATAATAGCCCCAAATTAGACAAATTCACTGAACAAGAGAATGTTCACTTCTCTAGTCCCCATTTGTAGAGTTAAAGTATGTATTAAAAAGTATGCAACTAAGAAAGTATCAAAATCATCACAAGCATTACAATGAACAGAAAAGAATTTTAAGTTCTTTTCAATTACAAGTTGTACCTGAATCCACCGAAGTCCGGAGAAGAGTACGTCTCAAGAAAACTAGCAAGGTCATCGACCAAAAGAGGCAAATAAACCCCATTAAATCCAACATGCCTAAATGTTTTATTGTGCAAAATAGGGCTTTTACTCTGCTTCACTGGCTTTGCAATTAAACCAAAAACTTTTGTATCCGCTCTTATCTGTCTGATATTGTAAATGTCCAACATATCTGTGATAGTTGGTTGGCCAGGAGCTGATTCCTTTCCCGCAGTAAGCGTGCCGAACGTAAGATATCCACCAAACTTAGGGCACAGCAGCCGAGACATCACTCCTCTCTCACTCATAACCAAACCTATCATCGGTACCTGCTGCTCCTATCCATTAGTCAAATACAAGATGACACAAATTAAGCATGACGCTTAAGTAATATCCCTCCACATCATAAGCTGTATGATAAGGAAAGAGCATAACACATGGACATTCCCCGTAGTATCCTGATATTGTGACTTCTTCCCTGAACTTTTCACCTCAACACTATAATCCGTGAACTTTCTCAATTCCAAACCTTGAATATTAATAAGGATTGTTGTGCCACTAGCACGGAACCTGTCATTGTGCCATCCGCATAGCACGGCATGCTGGCACGACCCAACAAATCCAATCTATATGTCGGCATGATCGGCACAGGCAGCACGAGGTTATTGACATGAGCGGATGTGGTGCACGTGCCAGACCATGCTAGTTGGCACAGCAATCCTTAAAATAAGTTTTCTATAAAATGGCCATTTTACCCTAAAAATGACTCAAATTTAAGTGCAGGTCAAAAGGGTCATTTATACTGAAATGACACATACTTGCCAAATTAGGTGGAGGAAAAATGGGTTCAATGATATCAGATACATTTAGCTTCTCCTTTGCCATTTAAAGAGAGTGATAATCCTAAAATTGTGAAGACTTTAAGCCGATTACAGCTACCAACACAAACAGCCTCCATTTTCAGATGATTATATGAGTTTGCACATAATGTACATCAAGAAGATCATTTTATCAGTACTCCCTCTTTTCAAATTTTTGTTTATTTAACAAAAGAGTACTAAATAGCCTGCGAATACACATACTCAAAAGTATCTCAGTAGAATACAACTGTAAATCACTTACTTGGCAATGTACCATAACTTGAAACATCCGTGCTACATCAGCAATGTCCACAGCAGTAGTTGCAATTTTCACTATATCAGCTCCAGCAGCTTGTATTCTGGCCACAAGTTCGCCAAGCACCTCAGTAGATGGAGTATTTTGGAAATTATGAGAAGAAACAATGAGCTTGAACTTTTCTGGTCTCTTTCCAGAAATCATGTGAACAAATCCGTCAGCAGCCTGAGAATAGAAAAAGAAGTTAAAATAACAAGTGAGCTCAAGGAGAGAACCAAATGTTTTGTGAAAAAAAATGCTACTCCCTATTTTGAATCAGTAGTAGTTAAAAAACATGTAAGGACTCTTTAATTAATCATATGTAAAAATTTTAAAATTTCCAGAATACAGAATTTTCTTAACTAATAGTCAATCAACTTCTTACATTTGGTAGTCAAAGAGTTTCTTAAATATTAATGACAAGCACTGTACGTGATTTTATGTTCATCGGAATAACATATGGTCTTGTAAATAACGCAACCGTGAAGGGCTGTCGTGCAGGTGGGCATCGAGCGTGCCGTCTGTGTCATGTGCCATGCAAAGGGGCTCCTTCTGACCATGACCGTGACTGTGACGTGCGCCAACAAGTTTCGCACCATGGCACCCACCCTAGTGATGGCTAATAGGCACAGGGCATGCTATGGCAAGTAAATGCATGTCATTGAGCATGGTTGGATGCTGCAAAATATCGTACTGGAAAACCAAGGACTAGCCGACTATTTGCAATTCATTATAGAACATTAAAAATTACCAATATATGGTTCATAGTTATTGAAACTATAATGCGCAATGTTAGTTTGCACTTAACACCAAGCCTGAACTGAAACTAACTGAAATTTAACTGAGACTAATAAAAATTAACGCATGAAAAACCAACTGAAACTGCATTAAAGTAGTGAATTATTTTTATAAAATTATACAAAATAACTGTTATTCTCCAAAAACTTAAGCCGTTAGAGAACGGTGTTTATATATTTTATATTCAAAATTCTTCCTCACGTCAGGGCTCGAGACTTTTTAATAAACCCAAAACATGGGCTTAATTAAATGGGAGGAAATTAAATAAAACTAGAAGCCAGGTAGAACTCGAACTTAGAACCCTTGCTCTGATACCATATAAAATTATACGAAACAACTGTTATTGTCCAAAAACTTAGCTCTTAGAGAACAATGTTTATATATTTTAAATTTAAAAATTTTTGCATAACGCAAGCAACAGCAGTTCTCGAAAAGCAAACCTTAAGCTCAATATCAACATATTCAGCTCCTAACTCCATTGCTCGACAAAGTGCTTCGTATCGTGCTTTTTCATCACCTTCGAAATGGCCTCCTTCCCATTTTGGTCTGTAAAACAAATAAGAGACATTGATGAGAGAAACAGTGTGGTCCTCAAGATTATATTATTTGACAGTAAACTACGGACCCAAAGCCACAATATCAAATTTCAAGGAGAAAAAAAGAGAGGATAGAATAAGCGATCAAACTCACAAAATCATGTACTGCATCAAATAAGAAAAATTAATTAACCATTTAAATCCATTTATTGTGAGATCAACTTTAAAGTAGACTCAAAGATCGATCTCCACCCAAATTGAGCAAAAACAAGCATAACCACTCTAAATCCACTAACATAAAACATCAATCGCAAAAACGGCAACAAACATTAGCACAAATCGATCGTAAATTTCCAAAAACAGCACCACAAACCCTAACTCCACCGGATCAAGAACAAGTGATACGACAAGTAAGATCGAGATCGAGGATCGAGCGAGACCGGTAGGTGACGAGGGCGGGGAGGGGGCGGCCGTTGAGGAGGATCTCGAGATCGCGGTAGGGGTCGAAATTGTCGAGGAAGTCGAGGCGGAGCTCGACGAGGTCGGCCCCGATCGACTTCGCCATCGCCATGTCCCTCACCATATCCTCCACCGTTTTCCCCACCAATGGCGCGCACAGCAGCGTCGTCCCCTCCATCTCCACGTCCCTCTCTCTCTCCCTCTCCCTCTCTCTTCGATCGGTCGATGGAAATGGAGGAGCCGAGGGAGAGAGTACAGGGGACAGGGGGAAGGGTTTTATAGTGAGAGAGGAGGGAGGGGGGAGGAGGGTGGAGTAGGAGGGGGAGTGGGGGTTGGTGCGGTGATGTTGGGATCGCCGATTTAATCGGCAATTACTCTCGCGCTGGGTTGGTGGATGAAAGAAAAAGTTGACCCGTTTCGTAGAAGTTACTTCGTGGACCTGGTCCACCTCGTCATCAGTGGACCGCCCAAAGTCAATCTCAATATATTGTAAAGGGGCAATTTTCTACGTACCCCTAAAAATTTCCCTGTTTTCAGATTTACCCCTCTTAGAAGGCTAATATTAAAACTACCCTTTTTACGTTCCAACTTCTTTCCAAAATACCCCTGAAGTTAAACTCTGTTAGTATACCGTTTGAAAATGCCGTTATCTGTGTGTAATTACTATTTTGCCCTTTCAAATATACCCTAAACCCTAAAACCCTAAACCCCTAAACCCTAAAACCCTAAACCCTAAACCCTAAAACCCTAAACCCTAAAACCCTAAAACCCTAAAAAACCCTAAACCCTAAACCCTAAAACCCTAAACCCTAAACCCTAGAACCCTAAAAAACCCTAAACCCTAAACCCTAAAACCCTAAACCCTAAACCCTAAAACCCTAAAAAATCCTAAACCCTAAACCCTAAACTCTAAACCCGGGCAAAATAGGTATATCTGATAGTTTTCAACTCCGATTATTATTTAACTCTAGTTTAACCCTAGTTAACTTAACAAAGGGAAACGGTAGGGGTATTTTTAATAACGGTGGAACGTATGAAGGGTATATTGGAAAGAAAAAAATAAGAGGGGTAAATCAGATATTTCTTCATATTTCAGGGGTACACAGACAATTATCCCTATTGTAAAGGGGCATATATCAAGATATTGAATAATTTCATATACCTCCCGTAAATATATTAAATAATAAAAATATTTTTATAAAATTTAATTTTTTATATTTATTTTTTAAAAAATTTTAAATTATTCATATATATTTCTATCGTCAATGCTCGTTAGAAAATATAGTTAATTATAAATTAAATACTTAATCTTGATCAGTAAGTGAGATTAAATTTTTTTTTACCTTTTCAGATATTATACTTAATTATATACTTTGAAATTTTGGAGGATATATTTGTATGGACAAAATTGATATTTTATTTATATTCTGTTAAAAAATAAACAGTAAACTAATATTAGGTAACAAATTAGATAAATATATATAAATAATTTAGAATTTTTGAAGCGATAAATATAAAAAATTAAATTTTGTAGAGCTATATTTGCTATTTGATATATTTACGTAGAGTTGTATAAAATTAATCTAAAAATATTATACAAATTACAAGAAAAATATTATAAATAAATTTTTATTTTTAAATTCTATTCTTATAATTTCTTACATAAGATTTTTTTTTTTTTTCTGCATCACATAAGTAGTGACTAAAATTTTTTAATTTTATGAATTAGTACGTAATTTTTTTAAAATTATTCAATGCTGGACTAGCTAGTGGCATGTTAAAATTAATTTTTTATTTAAAACTTAATTTTATGAGTGTCATGAATTTTTTTTTTCCCTATTTTCCAGTTAATTTTACATAAAAATAAATAATATTCAATAAACAGCTCTCTCATTCCACGCATCTACAATAACAAATATTATTATTTTTTTGAGAAAAAATAGTATACTATCCGTTTCGTTTATTTTTAAAATAAACTTAGTTGGAAATGTAAAGCAACTTAGTTGGAAATTTTTAAAATAACATATATTATTACTTTTAAAATAAACTTAGTTGGAAATTTTTTATTTAAAACTTAATTTTATGAGTGTCATGATTTTTTTTTTTCCTATTTTCCAGTTAATTTTACATAAAAATAAATAATATTCAATAAACAGCTCTCTCATCCCACACATCTACAATAACAAATATTATTATTTTTTTGAGAAAAAATAGAATACTATCCGTTTCGTTTATTTTAATAAAGCAACTAGACTTCGAACTCGGATCTCAACCATCAAGTTCTTTGCCACTTGCACTAGAAACAATGAATAATAACAAATATTATTAAAAATATTATTATATTATTTTTAATTAGACTTTATATAATTAGCTTTATTGCAACTTACGATGGAGCACTTTTTGTTATGAAAAGTACAAATTCAGGGAAGGATAATGAAAGAGTGCTGCTAGGGGTACACCCACGTTCGGGGTGTATATCATACACCCCGCGACGTGGGCGGCCAGGATTGAATGGGATTTTTAAAATTTCTATTCTCACTCCCACTTTCTCTCAGTACCGGTACACTTTCTTGCGTACCGGTACATTTTCTTGCGTACCGGTATTCTTTCTTGCGTACCGGTACACTTTCTTGCGTACCGGTACACTTTCTTGCGTACCGGTATTCTTTCTTGCGTACCGGTACACTTTCTCTCAGTACCGGTACATTTTCTTGCGTACCGGTATTCTTTCTTGCGTACCGGTACACTTTCTCTCAGTACCGGTACATTTTCTTGCGTACCGGTATTCTTTCTTGCGTACCGGTACACTTTCTTGCGTACCGGTACTCTTTTAAATTTAAATATTTTTTATATTTTAAAAAAAGGAAACAAATAAATAGAGAGTGACAATATCACCTCTTAATGGGGTGATATTGTCACCCCTTAATCCAACCCGTCCATTAAGGGGTGTACGATGTACACCCCTTAATGGGGTGTACCGATAGCATTTTCCATAATGAAAGAGTAGGGTGGTCTACCAGTGACCTGGTGAACCCGGTTCAGGGAAAATTTCCATCTTAGGGGGGTGTTTGGTAGTGGAGCTAAATGGGGGATATCCGGATATCCTTCTTATCAAAAATTAGGAGGAATTATAATTTTTTCTTTATTCGAAATAAGGGGAATAAGGGGAGAATTGCAGTTCCCCAAACCCCCGGATGGTGGTTTGTTTCCATCTCTCTTTTTTTTAAAAAAAAAAAAAATTAAAAAAAAATTAAATATTATGATATTTAAATTTATAAAATTTAAAATTTAATTTTTAAAATTTTAAAAATTTTAACTTTAATTTTAATAAATTTATTTTTTTTAAAAAAAAAAAAAAATTATTAATTTTAAAATTTATATTAATTTTTTATAAAAATTTTTAAATTTATATATTTTTTGAGACAATTAAAATTGAAATTTTTAATATTTATAAATATTTAAATTTGGAGAATTTTTAAATTTTATAGCTTTTAAAATTGTTAACTTTAATTTTTAATAAATTTTATAAAATTTGAAAAATTATTAATTTTAAACTTTTTAAAATTTTAAAATGTATTTCTCTTATTCTCTATTATCATACAACTATTACTCTATTATCAAACCAAACACAATTTCTTTTATCCCTAAAATTAATTTAATATCCAACAAAATACTTTTTTATAATAGTTTCAGCTAATTCACAATTTTATACTTATCATTAGAACAGTTAATTCTCTCTATCTCACCACGAAACCTTAATGTATGTGGTCCCACAGGTAGGCATGTTAATCGATACGAATATCCAAAATTTTACTTTATTCAAATTCAAAGAATAAATTATATAATTTCAAGTGCGATTTATATATTTTTACACACTCAACTGTGACATTCCAATAATCCTATATTAGATGAAAATGAAGCTGTTATTGGGTATATAAGCATATGGACGCTAATAATAACAATTAGACTTAAATATTTTAGACTGTGATTTGAGCCCAACGATTTATTATTGCTAGTGGATTGGATCGTTACATTGATTTCATTAAATTTGATGTATAATGTTTGCAGTAATTATAATAAAATAAATTTTTAATATTATTTATCTAATGATCAAAATAACTCAAAATCGATTGAAAACAGAAAAATTCACAAAATTTGATGTTAGGACAGCAAAATTTTAGATCAAAGATAATGATCGTGTTTTATTTTATATAGTATAAAAAAAAATTATTAAAATTTTACGTGAATTGAATATTTTTATATCCTTAAATTTGTAAACAGCTCATTACGATTATTAAAATTATTGATTTTGAATCACTTCGATCACTAGACAAATAATATTAAAAAATTAAAAAATTTATTTTTTAAATATTTTAAATATTCTAAATTAAATCTAAAGGAACCGATAGTCTATTCAGAAGTACCAATATTAAAAACAATTTAAAAGTATGGAGGCCTCAGTGCTTCTAAAAGCACACAAGCCTAAGTCTAATTAATTTTGAACATGAATATAACAAATAAAAATTTAAGAATTTAAATTTGGGTATGAATTTTATATGTATCCCACTTAAATCCCAATTGATTTTATATTATAATATATATATAATATTTAATATATATATATATATATATATATATATATATATATATATATATAATATTTAATATATATTTTAAAATTTTAAATTTAATATAATATATTTTAAAATATGATAAAAAATAAGTTATTTCGAATTCAAATTTTCAGATTCAGATATTAAATATTTGGTCGAGTTCAGATTTAAATATAAACTTTGAAAATCTATCGAATACGAGTTATACTTTGAGTTTGATAGTCAAGTTTGGAATCAGATTTTTAAAAATATGTTTGGAATCTAACTTGTTAACCTTTCAAACATATTAAAAGGGTGTACATTCTACACTTTTTCTATTTCAAACTCATCGGTAAATTAACATTTCATTCATTAAATAAAGGTTAATTCTAGATGTACATCCTAAATGGAGTGTATATCTTACACCCACCTCATTCTGAGATGGGGTGAATTCCACTCGTCACATTGATGTGACGAGTGAATGAATACCCACACCCATAATGGGATTTTGATTACAACACAACATAAAGTAGCGAAATAATCAAATTATTCTTATTTATTTCATAAAAAAAATATATTTTTTAATATAGTTATGTTATTTTTAAAAATATTTTCGGTATAAATTATAAGAAATAGACGAAATAGTGATGAATCCGAAGGAGAGGGATTGACTGTATCAACATACAATTTTGAGAGAATACAATATAGGTTTTTGAAAGTCAGAAAGAAAAAATAAAAAAATAAAAAAATAAATAAATATATATATATATATATATATATATATATATATATATATATATATATATATATATATATATATATATATATATATATATATATTAGGCATAATAAATTTATAATTACGTAAATGGTATAAAATATATTAATTAAATATGTAAAAATAAACGATAAAATTAAATTTTAAAATTAAAAATTCATTAATTCACTCAAATTAGATAATTAAAATATAAGACAATAAAATCAATTGGACAATGCCGTGGTAGGTGAGGTAAGTTTGTACATTTGTACTTTAGATGATGCAGTATTTGGACTAAATTATACTTATGAGGCTCATAATATTTTTGTTTTTAAATTTTAATTTATTATAATTTTTTAGCTCAAATCTTTTATATTATTATAATTAAATTTTACGATTTAACTTTGTTAACTAGATACTGATGTATTATTAATGTAATGTAGCAATATTGTAATACAATACCACTATAACAAGTAAAATGCATGAAATAAATAATATGCCTTTTGTCCTTTTCCTATAAACCTTTTTATTATTATTTTACTTTTATATTTTTGGTTTTGTAAGAGTGAAATAAGTTCAGGGTTGGTGGAATGATTGATAAAACATTATAATTCCAACATAAAAAAGTCAAACATTTCTGTAATAAGATTTTCCACTATAGATGCTCATTTAGTACTTAGCCTCACAATTATATTTGTTGTTTACAAATCAGTTTGTGTTTGGCTCTAAATAAATTTAAAATTAATCGTTTATTTAATAAATAAGTTGAGCACATGTTGAGATCAACTCAATCAAATTCGACTCGATATAATGCAAATATTCATATATATATATATATATATATATATATATATATATATATATATTATATATATATATATATATATATATATATATATTGTTGAGCTAAAATACTATCAGTAGCTACTGACTTATTTTCGATGATGAAATTTTTAAATTGACGATCAACACCATTAAACATGATCTACATTATTTAAATTATCTAGAAATTAAATTTCATATTTTTTCAATATTGTTTTCTTGTCCATCAAGCGAATACAAAAATAAACGGCCGAAAATAAATATCCTTCAAAAAATTATGATAGCATTTTTGTAATTAAGATCAAGAGTATGTATATTGTTTTAAATAGCGTAAAGAATTTTCTAATTAAAATTTAATTGATTTAAATTTATTTGCATCGTTAAACGAGAAAACATATCATATCGACCATTAAAATTACAAATTTCGTAATTCTTTGATCATCAGGTTAATGATATCGAAAATATTTGAAATTTAGTTTCTAAATACTTTAAATTGTAGAGATCATGCTCAACGATATTATTTGTTGATTTGAAAGCTCTCTCATTGAAAATAAATCGGTAGCAACGGAGTCCATTTGCTATCAATAGTATTCCATCATAACTCTCTCTCTCTCTCTCTCTCTCTCTCTCTCTCTCTCTCTCTCTCTATATATATATATATATATATACCACCCACTAAACCTATGGAACCTACTATCATTCTAACCGTAGATTTTTCTACCCAAAATAAACAAAGCTAAAAATGTGAAGCAAGCTTCGAACTCGAGTCGCAAATATCAACTACCAAATTTTTTACCACTTTCGCTAGGAATAATTAATTTTTTTATTTAAATTTAATGTCTAAGTTATATTAAAAATGACAAATTTTTCTTAAACTCTTTCCTCAAACCTCTCTCCTTTTTTTTTTTTCCCTTAAACTCTCTCCTCTTTTTTAAATTTAAAGTCTAATTTATATTAAAAAATTTCAATCAGATTTCAAAATTTGAGTTCAAACTATTTATTTGAATTTTAAATTTGAATAAAATATGAATTCAAAATTAAAATTGAATTTAATTTTGATTTCAAAATTAAAAATAAGTTTAAAATCTCAATTCAAATTTATATATTAAATTTTAATTTTAAAATTAATATCCATAATTTAAGTTAAATTTTAAAGATAATTTTTTCTTAAACTCTCTCCTCATCTCTCTCCTCTTATTATTTTTTCACATTTTATTTAAAACAATTCTTATATTTCAAAACTAACCAATAATTTCTCAACCTATTATGGCAATTAAAACCCCATTTACTCCATTTCCAATTATACGTATTCAATATTGCGCAATTAACATCACTTAATTCCCGCGTATCTAATATTGAACCAAGAAAATAAACCGAACCATCCCTTTACCTTTCTATTGTCTAAATCAAACCATACTAATAAACCAAACTAAACCGAACCGAACCCTTTCTCTTTTCTATTTTTTCCACCAAACTGAACCGAACCTAACCTAACCTAACCGCGTGGAGGCGTTTTTGTGAACAAAAAAATGAATCGCCCTGCCTTAATCGCACGCATGTGCGTTTTTCCCCTTTCCTCTCCCCTCTCACCTGATTAAATCTTCTCTTTTCATTGGAGCGTTTTCTCACCTCCTCATTTTTTTGATTTTTGCCTATTTATTCGATCTATACTTGGCATAGATTTCAATACTTTTGGTAATATTTTTTATTGTTACTTGGTTAAAATTCATACTATTATTTTATATGTCTTCATTGTTACTTGGTAATAATTTTCTGAAATATTTTGTTCTCACATAACGGTGCTTCTATGCTTTTGTCTTCTCTGCAGGAATACTTTGGTAATCTGACGTCATTGTTATATAGTTAATGTTCATACTATTATTCATATATATATATAATAATTTTCTTAATTATTTTTTTATAATTCACATTATTATATTGGATTGATTGCTATATGAATGTCTATATTGTAGTGTCACAAATTATTCACATTTTTACTTTAACATTAACTACTCGCTGCAAAGCGCGGGTATCTACACTAGTATTAATAATAGCAAAAAACAATTGATACTACCGAATTTTCCGTCGTTAGATCTACCCCTTAGATCATAATATTTTCCGAACCACCCACTAAACTCGAAGGGCCCACTATCATCCTAATCGTACATTTTCTCATCCAATGGTCAACAACTTAATAGCACCAATTCTATATAGCCCTAGGCTACTTTATTATTAATAGGACAAAGTTATTGATGTTATTAAGTTTTCTATCCTTGGAATAAGGATGCTCGATTAGGATGACAGTGGCCTCTTGAATTTAATGGGCGGTTTGGAAAATAGTATGATCTAATGGGTAGATCTAACGGTAAAAAATTTAGTAGCACCAAGTGTTTGATATTTGCTTTCTACCATTAAATCTATCACTGTCACGCCCCGGGGCCGAAACTGCGACCCGGGCTCGCCAACAGATCCGCCACCTATGCCAAAACCCGCATAGGCGAAGCGTCTAACCTGCAAACGATAGTACTATAGCTACACAAATATCAGAGCTGAAATAAAATGCTGTAAAATAAAATTCAATTATTATACATCTTGAAATAGAGTACAATATCCATTCCCTCAAATACATATAATCATCATACAATGTCCTCAGTACAGCATCTCTCGACTATAAAAGGAGATAAACTAAAACTATAGTACATCAGTCTCTCCAAATACAAAAGATCTCTCTCCTCCAGATAAACAATAAAAGCCAGCCAACAGCTACGAGGAATCTCCAACCAGGGGATACAGCTCCATTCCTCGGGTGGTAACGATCTAGCTCGTGACTCCCTCGCCCCGAACAACGACCGAAGATCAGCAACTCCAATGAGGACTCTGCAAAACAGGGGGGAGAAAAGAAGAGGAAACAACAGTGGGGGTGAGAACCACTAGTAAACCAGTAGCCTCCCCCTGTGGGTAAAGCCTCAAGCTCCGGCGTACCCACTAAGTCTACTAGAGGCAAGAAAAGGGCAAGGGGTAAAGCTGTAACAGAACTACTGAATAAAAGGGGAAACCACCACAAGTATGCCTCTAAATGCAATACCGAAGGAAATGACGGTATGAATGCATCGGAAAACAGATCTGACCAAATAGACCCAATCTAGACACCAGTAAAAACTGGTACTGCCTGCTCTGCTGTCGAACTCAAGAACTCAGTAACCAGCACATAAGGCTCGAAATCCCAAGGTGCCCGGCGCTCGGCACGGTGTAAAGCCTACTCCGGAGTGGCACTCGAGGGGAGCGACCCACACGAGTAAAGTATCACTGTATCAAGCATCTCTGTAACCACTGTCTCATAATAGCAGGACTGGATCATGACTATGATCAAAGTGGGAAACTCCGTCCACTAATGAAACCCCGATCTGATGCAATAATACTCAAAAGTGGGAAATACCATCCACTAGAGAAATCTGATACCCAATCTGATGCAATAGTAAACATCCGGTCAACCGCCCAAAGTCCGCGGTCACCGCAATAACCCACAACCCACAATTGGGTAAAATAATCAAGATCCGGTCAACCGCCTACTGTCCGCGGTTGCCGCAATAACCCACAATCCAACATCAAGTACACCCTATCACTGACCCTCAGGTCCCGGCTACACTATCCCAAACCTCTGCTCGAACTCGAGCAACATGACTCAAAAGTCTAAATAAGAAGGAGAAAGAAAGCAATCATGGTTTCTCCTAAGTCAAATCCCAATATGATAGTGTAGCAATAAAATAGTGGCCTATCTAGATGTCCAAATAAGCATGCAAAAGTCCTCAGCAATGTGAAAGAGAGAATAGTCAAATAACAGTTTTACATGTGTAACAATTAATATATCCACATAAATATAACCATCAGGCTAAAATCATCAGTCGACTACACATGTATAATCCCTGATCCATAATAAATCCCAAAGTGGCACCCGCACATAGATATGTCATTATGTCCCAACAATTAATCCATTTAATCCACTTTCATAAAATCTAGGTGCTAATGTACATGTTAATTATCACTATTAAATTATTCCAATGATCATGTTCCAACAGCAATATTATCCCAATAATATCCCCAACATGCTATATTCACATAATTAACCTCAGATGATAGGCTCACATGTATATCAGTCAATCATGCATGATAATCAATCAATATGCTCAAAGTGGGGTTTTCTAATAAACTTAGTGAGTAAGTCAGGAGTAGAGGCATGCAACAACCACCCACCTGAAGCGCTAACTGTCCGGGTCCGTACAGCTGAAAATACCAAAAACTCCAATCCTGCGCTCCAACAAATACAGTACACCCGAAACACTCCTGGCACAACACAAAGTCCACTAAATACACTTAGGCTCCCAAATATTGCTTTAATTAACCCATACAACAACAGTCCCGAAACTGTTAAATTATCACCTGCAGAAAGTGCCCAGAAAAATCCCAGAAAAATATCACGGCGATCCTCGCATCGATAGCTTCGAAACGGTACCTTGCACGCCCAAATCCGAGTTCGGTAAGTCAAGTTATAAATTCGGCAAGGTGGTAATCCAAACATCAAACTGTGAAGAAAAACTGCACACTGTACACTGAGAAAACAGTAATTTTCACCTTCGAAAAATTTCCTAAAATCCCAGAAAAATCACCACTGTGTTCCTCGCGACGAGTAGATCAAAATCGACTCTTGAATCGCCTCGATCCGATGTTCCTAGGCTGAGATATAAAATCGGCAATTTGGTGCTGTCCAAAATCCACCACAGAAAAATGGGGGTCAAAGATGCCTCGGGAAACGTGCCAAAAGCTCGAAACGGGAAAGCGCGATCAAAATGAAAGTTGAAGCCTTACCTGTAAGGAGTCAGCGGCGCAAGAATCACTGGAAAAGGACCTCGGGGTAGCCCAGGGGAGCCAAAACATCACTGCTGCGCCGAAGAAGGAAACAGGAAATGCAACGTCGCGCCGCACCGTAAAATGGGGAACCTCGGGATTCGAGCCTCCTAAAATCCTAGAACTTGGCAGGAAGATCAAGCATCAAGAGGTGAACAAATCTCCTTAAGGTGGCTCGGGCAGAGGATGCACGGTTTGGGAGAAAAAAGCCAAATGAGGAGGCTCGGGTTGGCTATTTATAGGCCATTCCAAACAATTCCCAAAATGACCCCTGTGTCCCATTTTCGGGCGCCCGAAATGTTTCGGGCGCAAACAGTGCGGCCCGGCCCGAACTTTCGGGCGCGCACAGTAGCCCGGCCCGGCCCGGCCCACTCCGCGCACGCGATCCGGTCGGACCGAACGGTCGTCCGACCCGCTCCCCGCACCGACACGTGTCCCCAACACGAAACAGCGGATCCGACCGCTCCTCCTCGCGCCACGTGGCCCTCCCCCGGTCAACGCAGCGTTGGCGCCAGCCAATGGCTGGCCGCCACGTGGCGCACGCGTGCGCCACGTCGGCGCCGTGGCCGCCACGCCAGCCGGCCGCCCCCTGCCACGCCTGCACGCCGGCCGCCGCCTGCCACGCCTGCACGCGCACAGTGACGCGCCCAATCCCCGCGCGCCACGTGTCAACCCTCTCACTCGCTGCACCCGGTGCACCCGACTTCATGAACCGAACCAATGACATCCTGCCACGTGTCTTCCCGCCAGTCCACCGTACACCACCCTCCTCCGTAGACCGCGACCTGTGGACCATCCAATGGGGAACTGCCACGTGGCCCCCCGCTCCGGTGCACGCCTGCCGCGTGGACCGCGCGCCCTGCCCGCGCGCTGCGCGCTGCCCGCGCCTGCCCGCCGCCGTGCTGTCGCCTGCCCGAGGCCGCGCCGCCGCTCTCCGCCGCTGCCCGCCGCCGCCGGCGATCGCCGGAATCACTGTTCCGGCGTGAACAGTAACCCGAGCTCCGAAATGACAAGTGGGTAGTCCATTTTGACCGTTTTCGCGCGCTGAATCCGAATTTGACGTCCGTTTCGCCAAATTCCAACTCTAAAAATTGCCGAAGGCACCCGGAAATGCGTTCTTAGCCCAAACTTCGTGCGGAGCCCAATTTAAATATCCGATTCGCGCGAAACCACTTCTAAACCCTCCACGGGGTCCTCCGATCACTCACATGATCCAAAAAGCCCGAAGTCCAACACTTGTGTCCAATTATGCCCCAAACACCTCTAACACACCATGTAGGCCTCCAACAGCCACCCCAATGCACTGTAGCAGCTCTGCGGAGATCCGGGTCATCACATCCTCCCCCACTAAAAGAAAGTTTCGTCCTCGAAACTAATGTCGTTCCTCAACACGGAATCTCAACCAAATAAAGGGGGGTAAACATCCAATCATCCACCACTCAAGCTCCCAAGGCTGACAAGTACCTCCTCCAAAGGCGCGATGCGGTCCTCGGGTCTCCATCTAGAACAAAGTAAAGGCGGGCACTCCAGAAAACCGCACCAACTCAACCAAGTGCAGCTGGGCTAACCGCTCGAGCTACCAAGTAATCTGCATCGGTACAAGCCTCCGCTCCTCCCAGGGCCTCAGATAATCCAACCACAAGTCCATCGGCGCACCAGCTCGATCCAAGTATCTCTGTACTCCCGCGGCATCCAACATAAGTCCTCCAACTGCTCGCGTAAACTCCGATCTCTAATCCAAAATCCATCAGGGTGTAGCAACACCTCCCCAACTCTCGGGCATCAGCACACAACTATAAGCAGTCAAGAGAACCAGATCGCAAATCAATCTTCGAGAAGATCCAGTACCCTTGCAGATGGTAAATCCAATCCTCCAGGCTCGGAAAAAAGGGTACCTGCTCCAGACAGTCACCTCCTCAAATTTCGGGAGTTGTACCCTCAACTCCCAAACCAGTGACGTGTTAGGCAACTCCGAAAGAAAATGAGCCCTGACCAGGATGGAGGGGTCCTCGCCCGGTCGCTCCCGAATCTTGACCATCCGAGCGAACCATTCAGCCGCGATCTATCATCCAAAGATTCCTCAGTGACACCATCATACGTCACATCTGCCTCGACAGTCCATACAGCGCCAGCTGCGGAGTCAACAACACAACCCCAAATAGCTCTCCTGCTCCGGGTATCCGCCACCACAGTGGCCCTATCGGGGTGATATTGGATGCTTGCCACAAATCCAACTGTAGCTTCATAGCTACTATGGGAGGCATCACAGTATATCACAAATCCATCTCCCAACACTGGCGATGCAGAAATCAGGGCTGGTATCAATCTCATCACCAATTCGTCAAGCTCTGCTGGCACTATCCGGCTCACAAGCTCCTCACCTCAACAAATAACTGCCGGTCTCAGCCATTCTCGCATAGCATCCATTTTGGCCGGACTCCACCACCGCCTCTTATGGCTAGACTAAGTGATCCAAGAAGATATGCTCTCGAAGCTAAAACTCGTACCACAACAACTTGGCATACAGCTTCTTCCTCACAGACCTTGTTACACCATCTACAAGTACTCCACCCGCTCTATACCACACAGAGATGGGGAAAAAATCAAAATATCCCGGAAGAATATCTCAAATAATTCTTCCAAGTGCAGCAAGAATACACAATTCCTCAGATCTCAAGGACGACATGGCATTAGTCATTCCAGTTGTCCTTACTGCACTCACAATGCCCCTACCGGGTCCAGAACACCATCTTGGCGGAATACTCAACTGTAGGATTCCAAACAGATACATGTATCCTAAGCAGACCACTGTCGGGGTATAACTCCATCAAAAGGTCCTAAATAACATCCAGACTTGCCTGCGGTCACACCACACAAGGACCCTCACTGTCGTATGTCAACGACGTGATACTAGGTCGAACAGACCCTCGATCCATCAGATCCTGCAACTGCGCCATCAGCTCTCTCAGCTCCACAAGTGATATCCAATGAGGTGCTAACGGAGTTGGCGTGGTTTCCAGAACCACGTCAACCGCAATCTCAATCTCTCTAATCGACGGCATTATTATCAGCTCCGGTGGAATCACACCCGGGATCTCATGATGACAGGGATATCCTTGCGTCCCGGTGCCGCCGTAAGCACCTCGCGCAACGTCACTACAACCTGTGTGCTCTGACTGTCTCAAAGAACAAGTCTCTAATGTCTGCCTTGCAGAAGATCAACACCTTCTCTCCCCGCAGTCACACACCATGTGGCACTGTGCCAACCAATCCCACGCACTGGGTCAAACACTGACCAGGTACAGATACCAATAAGTCTGCCGATACCACTAGAGGTCTCAACTGTACTGAACATGATCCACCAGCCTCCCCCACATGCACCACCCCAACAGAAATCTGTACCTCTGGTGCATGTGGTAACAAATCTGCCTCTAGTCCATGCAGGAATGCAACATGCTCTAACTCCGACTGCTGTGATGAAATCACACCTGCGACGACCCAATCTACTGCCTTGGTGCCCTCCACCCAGGCAGCACAGTCTTAATTGCTCACTGAAGGTGGTCGTCACTTAATCTGCCTAAAATCAAGGCTATCCATAAAAAGGAGCACAATTCTCCGCCTTTGCTCACACTGAGGCAAGGAATACAGCCCTTCGCAGACAACAAATCCACGCTACCGCTGCGCCACTCTGATGACGATGCTGATGCTGCCACCGGGGTCCACCTGACCTCTGACATCTCAGAAAATCCATCATTGCAATCGTCATATGACAAAACACAATTAATTCCTGCAATTCCTTATACAATTATCCTTACTCAGCTCACCCCTCAAGCACATCTATTGTACCCCAAACATGCAGGTTAATAATCACAAAGGGTAACCTTCCTTTGGGTAAGCTTTACATAATCCGTCCACAAGGATGTCCACCATCCAGGAAGGAACACGAAAGTGCCTCTGCCAGCCGATCTGTCCTCCAACACTTAGCGCCAGGCGCCTCTATCTAGAACTCGCCTCTGGCGGCAGATCCCTATCCAAAGGAACTGCAACAGTACGCTCCATACACAATGCCTACTCCATCGAGGCATCCAAAATCCAAAACAGAGGGATCAGATAAACTAAAAGGGTATTCTGGCGCAATCCACTCCCAGTCGCACACATCCTATGCGCTTCGTCCCTCGAAACCTGGAGCGTACAGTTCAACAACTGCCTCAATTCCCCAGCACAGGGGGACCCTCAATTGATCACTCCATCACCACCAACCACGATTTTGCCTCCAAAGGCTCCAACTCAAATCCATAAATCAGGGTGGTTCATCTGCCAAAACTGGCTCCATCCATCAATGATGTCCCACAACTCATCCACTATCAGCAATCCACCCCGCCTCGGTGCTGCAACACAAAACATTAGCACGGAGGGGGCCACTCGCTCCATCGGCGCCTCAGAAATCACTGCCGCTGAGAATACTGTAACCAGGTGGTCTCAGGAGAAAAACACTGTCGGGCTGCCCACTGCTCCGACAACTGTGTCACCCAGACCAGCGGCTCACTCTGCCGCTGATATACCTCAGACAATCCTGCCATCGGGGCCTGAAGCTCTCTAACCTCAATCCGGGTATCCGGCCCCAAAACAATCCGCTCAAGCTCCACCGCTGCGACGAGTGCACACCAATCCGCACAACGCGTCGGGGAGACACCGCTCACCACGACCAACTGCACCACAGCACAAAACAAAACTCGACCCAATCCGGCGAGAGTCTAGAGCATGTCAACCGTTCCGCCGCATTATGTTGTCTGCAGCCAACATAATTGCTTAGGAGAATAAACATGCCAATCACCCATCCCATCACTCGGGAGAGGTATAAAACTCAATCAGGACTCTCGCAAAACTCACGACTCTCACGAAGTCATCCTAGGGTCCAACCATAAGCCTAGGGTTTCTACAGTCCCAATTGACCTATCCCTAAGCTCTGATACCAACTTAATCTGTCACGCCCCGGGGTCGAAACTGCGACCCGGGCTCGCCAACAGATCCGCCACCTATGCCAAAACCCGCATAGGCGAAGCGTCTAACCTGCAAAAGATAGTACTATAGCTACACAAATATCAGAGCTGAAATAAAATGCTGTAAAATAAAATCCAATTACTATACATCATGAAATAGAGTACAATATCCATTCCCTCAAATACAGATAATCATCATACAATGTCCTCAGTACAGCATCTCTCGACTATAAAAGGAGATAAACTAAAACTATAGTACATCAGTCTCTCCAAATACAAAAGATCTCTCTCCTCCAGATAAACAGTAAAAGCCAGCCAACAGCTACGAGGAATCTCCAACCAGGGGATACAGCTACACTCCTCGGGTGGTAACGATCTAGCTCGTGACTCCCTCGCCCCGAACAACGACCGAAGATCAGCAACTCCAATGAGGACTCTGCAAAACAGGGGGGAGAAAAGAAGAGGAAACAACAGTGGGGGTGAGAACCACTAGTAAACCAGTAGCCTCCCCCTGTGGGTAAAGCCTCAAGCTCCGGCGTACCCACTAAGTCTACTAGAGGCAAGAAAAGGGCAAGGGGTAAAGCTGTAACAGAACTACTGAATAAAAGGGGAAACCACCACAAGTATGCCTCTAAATGCAATACCGAAGGAAATGACGGTATGAATGCATCGGAAAACAGATCTGACCAAATAGACCCAATCTAGACACCAGTAAAAACTGGTACTGCCTGCTCTGCTGTCGAACTCAAGAACTCAGTAGGGGACCAGCACATAAGGCTCGAAATCCCAAGGTGCCCGGCGCTCGGCACGGTGTAAAGCCTACTCCGGAGTGGCACTCGAGGGGAGCGACCCACACGAGTAAAGTATCACTGTATCAAGCATCTCTGTAACCACTGTCTCATAATAGCAGGACTGGATCATGACTATGATCAAAGTGGGAAACTCCGTCCACTAATGAAACCCCGATCTGATGCAATAATACTCAAAAGTGGGAAATACCATCCACTAGAGAAATCTGATACCCAATCTGATGCAATAGTAAACATCCGGTCAACCGCCCAAAGTCCGCGGTCACCGCAATAACCCACAACCCGCAATTGGGTAAAATAATCAAGATCCGGTCAACCGCCTACTGTCCGCGGTTGCCGCAATAACCCACAATCCACATCAAGTACACCCTATATCTGACCCTCAGGTCCCGGCTACACTATCCCAAACCTCTGCTCGAACTCGAGCAACATGACTCAAAAGTCTAAATAAGAAGGAGAAAGAAAGCAATCATGGTTTCTCCTAAGTCAAATCCCAATATGATAGTGTAGCAATAAAATAGTGGCCTATCTAGATGTCCAAATAAGCATGCAAAAGTCCTCATGCAATGTAAAAGAAAGAGAATAGTCAAATAACAGTTTTACATGTGTAACAATTAATATATCCACATAAATATAACCATCAGGCTAAAATCATCAGTCGACTACACATGTATAATCCCTGATCCATAATAAATCCCAAAGTGGCACCCGCACATAGATATGTCATTATGTCCCAACAATTAATCCATTTAATCCACTTTCATAAAATCTAGGTGCTAATGTGGCATGTTAATTATCACTATTAAGTTATTCCAATGATCTTGTTCCAACAGCAATATTATCCCAATAATATCCCCAACATGCTATATTCACATAATTAACCTCCAATGATAGGCTCACATGCATATCAGTCAATTAGGCATGATAATCAATCAATATGCTCAAAGTGGGGTTTTCTAATAAACTTAGTGAGTAAGTCAGGAGTAGAGGCATGCAACAACCACCCACCTGAAGCGCTAACTGTCCGGGTTCATACAGCTGAAAATGCCAAAAACTCCAATCCTGCGCTCCAACAAATACAGTATACCCGAAACACTCCTGGCACAACACAAAGTCCACTAAATACATTTAGGTTCCCAAATATTGCTTTAATTAACCCATACAACAACAGTCCCGAAACTGTTAAATTATCACCTGCAGAAAGTGCCCAGAAAAATCCCATAAAAATATCACAGCGATCCTCGCATCGATAGCTTCGAAACGATACCTTGGACGCCCAAATCCGAGTTCGGTAAGTCAAGTTATAAATTCGGCAAGGTGGTAATCCAAACATCAAACTGTGAAGAAAAACTGCACACTGTACACTGAGAAAACAGTAATTTTCACCTTCGAGACAATTTCCTAAAATCCCAGAAAAATCACCACTGTGTTCCTCGCGACGAGTAGATCAAAATCGACTCTTGAATCGCCTCGATCCGATGTTCCTAGGCTGAGATATAAAATCGGCAAGTTGGTGCTGTCCAAAATCCACCACAGAAAAATGGGGGTCAAAGATGCCTCGGGAAACGTGCCAAAAGCTCGAAACGGAAAAGCGCGATCAAAATGAAAGTTGAAGCCTTATCTGTAAGGAGTCAGTCGGCGCAAGAATCACTGGAAAAGGACCTCGGGGTAGCCCAGGGGAGCCAAAACATCACTGCTGCGCCGAAGAAGGAAACAGGAAATGCAACGTCGCGCCGCACCGTAAAATGGGGAACCTCGGGATTCGTGCCTCCTAAAATCCTAGAACTTGGCAGGAAGATCAAGCATCAAGAGGTGAACAAATCTCCTTAAGGTGGCTCGGGCAGAGGATGCACGGTTTGGGAGAAAAAAGCCAAATGAGGAGGCTCGGGTTGGCTATTTATAGGCCATTCCAAACAATTCCCAAAATGACCCCTGTGTCCCATTTTCCGGGCGCCCGAAATGTTTCGGGCGCAAACACTGCGGCCCGGCCCGAACTTTCGGGCGCGCACAGTAGCCCGGCCCGGCCCGGCCCACTCCGCGCACGCGATCCGGTCGGACCGAACGGTCGTCCAACCCGCTCCCCGGACCGACACGTGTCCACCAACACGAAACAGCGGATCCGACCAACCTCCTCGCGCCACGCGGCCCTCCCCCGGTCAACGCAGCGCTGACACCAGCCAATGGCTGGCCGCCACGTGGCGCACGCGTGCGCCACGTCGGCGCCGTGGCCGCCACGCCAGCCGCCGCCCCCTGCCACGCCTGCACGCCGGCCGCCGCCTGCCACGCCTGCACGCGCACAGTGACGCGCCCAATCCCCGCGCGCCACGTGTCAACCCTCTCACTCGCTGCACCCGGCGCACCCGACTTCATGAACCGAACCAATGACATCCTGCCACGTGTCTTCCCGCCAGTCCACCGTACACCACCCTCCTCCGTAGACCGCGACCTGTGGACCATCCAATGGGAACTGCCACGTGGCCCCCCGCTCCGGTGCACGCCTGCCGCGTGGACCGCGCGCCCTGCCCGCGCGCTGCGCCCTGCCCGCGCCTGCCCGCCGCCGTGCTGTCGCCTGCCCGAGGCCGCGCCGCCGCTCTCCGCCGCTGCCCGCCGCCGCCGGCGATCGCCGGAATCACTGTTCCGGCGTGAACAGTAACCCGAGCTCCGATTGACAAGTGGGTAGTCCATCTTGACCGTTTTCGCGCGCTGAATCCGAATTTGACGTCCGTTTCGCCAAATTCCAACTCTACAAATTGCCGAAGGCACCCGGAAATGCGTTCTTAGCCCAAACTTCGTGCGGAGCCCAATTTAAATATCCGATTCGCGCGAAACCACTTCCAAACCCTCCACGGGGGTCCTCCGATCACCCATGTGATCCAAAAAGCCCGAAGTCCAACACTTGTGTCCAATTATGCCCCAAACACCTCTAACACACCATGTAGGCCTCCAACAGCCACCCCAATGCACTGTAGCAGCTCTGCGGAGATCCGGGTCATCACAATCACTTTGACTAATTTCATCTTTTTAGATCATTATATTCCACCAACCACTCACTTAACCAAAGGGACCCACTATTATCCTAACCACACATCTTTTCATCTAAGGGTTAAAAACCTACAAACATCAAATACTTTTAAAAATATAGAAGCTCAATTATATATATATATATATATATATATATATATAGAGAGAGAGAGAGAGAGAGAGAGAGAGAGAGAGCTAGGCTAGAATACTATTAATAGATGGGCCCTTTGGGTTTAATAGATGGTTGAGATGATAGTGGGTCCCTTGGGTTTAATAGGTGATTGGAAAATAATAAAATTCAACGGATAAAAATAATCAAAGGGGTTGATCTAAGGATAAAAAACTTGATAGCACTAATAACTTAGTATTATTAATAGTATAATAGTCGGACTATATATATATATATATATATATATATATATATATTATATATATATATATATATATATATATATATATATAAAATTTGAATTTTATGTCAACATCAATGTAAAAGGCCTATAGTTTGTAAGTTTCAATTATATATTAAAATTTTATTTTTTGTTTATTTTCTTTTAATTTTTCGGCCAATAATAGAACACAACCTAACTTGCTTTTCATAAGCCAACACATGTTCAACTCTAACATAAATAAGCCAAATGCAAGCTGAATTTTTCAGCTTGATATTTTATCGGCTCATATTCTGCTCGTTTATTAAATGAGTTGAACACAAGTTGGTCACAATTCGCTCGTGTTCAGCTCGTTAATAATGCTACATAGTGTTAAAACCTATTTTAAAAAATCGTGTAAAAATAATATATTTTTTTATTTTTTGATGGGATAGTAAAATTATATTATGATCAAATTATTACGATCTATATAAATAAAAAAAATTATTTTTTATCGTACTATTGACTGTGTCTGATTATTTTTTTTTTGCAATCTAAAACAAAATTGTAGATGGTTTTGATTTGGTTTGAGTTAGGATTGACGCTAAATCCAACCTCGCCTAACTTCATTGTTCGAACCTAGCCTGACCCAACACAAAGGCCATGTTTGTTTCACCGAAGGTGAATTTTAGAATGAATGGAGTTTAAGTAAAAACTATTTCTCTAGTGTTGTTTGTTTCTATAGTTATTAAAATAAAGTTTTTTTACTTCTGTTATTTATTTGGTAATAAGTAAAGTAATAAACTTAGAAAAAAAATTACTTATACAAAAGGAATATATATTTTACACTATCTATTTTAAGATGGGATGATGATATCTATTAATCACAACAATATGATTAGTGAATGAGTCAATTTCTTACGGTTTTCTGTAAATATATAGAATAACAGATATATTTCTATAAAATTTAATTTTTATATTTATTTTTAAATTATTTTTAGTAGAATATAAGTAGAATATTAATTTTATCTTTTTAAATATATTATTTTCAAAAATCTCAACTATTACAATAATATAAAAATATTTAAAAGAATAAAATGATAAATTTAATAATATTTTACTAAAGATATAATAATAAAGATAAATTTTAATAATATTTTACTAATTAAAATATATTTATTAATAATATATATATATAAATAATATATATATATAGATATATTATATATATTATATTATAAATATATTAGTTCGGCTAGAATACTATCGATAGCACCAAATAATTATATCAAAATTTTAGCCGTTGGATGAAAATATATACGGTTGGGATTATAGTGGTCCTCTAAAATTTTTACTATTATATAAATATATAGTATAGGCTATAATACTATCGATATTATTCCTTAGACAATTGGTACTGGAAGTTTTTACCATTGGACCCCCAAGATATACGGTTGGGATTATAGTGGTCCTCTTGGAGGTGTACATGTAGTATTTTCCTATATATATATATATATATATTTCTTTATTTATTTATTTATTTATTTGTATGTATATATATATATATATATATATATATATATATATATATATATATATATATATACACACGCAGCTATATAAAATTAACCCAAAATTTTAACAGGAAAGCGAAGAAGATAAGGAGATAGAGCGCAAAAAAATCTCGCGTACACTCCTTTCTCTCTTTCGCTTCTTCTTCTTAAACCCTCCCACTCCCTCCTCTCTCTCTCTTTCTCTCCTTACCCCAAAAATGGCGGCCATGGCAGCGCTCCTCTCCTCCCCCTCCTTCTCCTTCTCCCACCACCACCACTCTCGGCGATCGCCGACCCTCACCTGCTCCACGAAGCCTCCGCGCCCCGGGAGACCCGCTCTTCGCAAATCCCCTCCTCCCTGCGAGAACGCCGACGAGGTAACCCTAGAACGGAAATCCTCGCCTCCCTTTTACTGTACATTCCACTGATTTGTCTCATTCGTGTGTTTGAGTGCTAAATTACGAAGTTTTTCGTTCAAATTTTGATGGTTTGGATGAGTTTGAATGGGTTCAGGTCGAAGCAGTATCGCAAAAGAGGGTTCCGGGGAGGGGGAAGGATGAGAAGGCGTATTTGCCACCGGATGACGCAAGGGGAGAGGCAGGGCGGTCGCAGTCGGCGGCGTTCAAGTTCGCAGGAGCGCAGAGGAAGGACAGGGGATTGGTGTATGATCTTAAGGAGAATCAGGCATGGCCTTTTTTAGCTAAATTTGGGTTTGCTTTCCCTTATTGCTATTGTTGAATATTTAGATGAGTGAGTACTTGGGAACTGTTTCCTTTATCAGGTCAATGACACAGGGAGTCTTCAAGATGCAACATTTCTCAATGCTGTTGTGAAGGTATGCGTTTTATTGTACTGTAACATTTAGTTTGAACAATCAATTGATTCAATTTGGGAAAAAGCAATATACTTCAATTAGTAGCTTGCTCTAAGAATAGTTAAGACTGAATTTATGTATTGTTAAGATGGCAGTGCAGTGTGAAGCTTTCTACAAATTGATCAGTGTTAAAATGATTTTCATCATTTAAAGGGAACTGAAATCTGAGTAATGTTGGTGTTCTCCTTTTGCTATTATTTGTTTCTGTATTATTTATATCATCATACATGTAGTTTTAGAATCAATTTGGTGCATACTAGCATTTTTAGGAGATTTAAACTTGCCTAATAATTAGTGTTTTGAGTTTTTTTTCCCTTTTTATCTCTGCTCTCAGGTTTACTGCACACATACTGCACCTGATTACTCACTTCCTTGGCAGAAACAAAGGCAATATACAAGTACAGGCAGGTATATTTTCAACTGCGTTTGTCGTAGCCTGGTTGCTTTCTTTTTGTGATATTATGGTGCTTCACTCTCTGTTCAATATGCAATCCTTTTCTATTGCTTGATCTACTATGCTAGTAGACAAATCCGTCACAATACTTGTTTCTTATAAGAATACTTGTTGCAACCAAGGAGTGCTGTGCCAACCATGTAGGTGAACACAGAACAACATCTATTGTTGTCTTGGGGCTTCCTTGCATGGTACTGGGAAGTGTTGGGTTGGGCCTATGCTGTTGCATTGTGCCGAATTTGTGCTGATGGGTACGAAGGAGTGCTATGCCTACCATGTTTGTGCTGTTGGTTGGTTGTTTGAAAGTTTCTGATCTCGCATAAACTCATACATTTTCATCTTATTTTAATGTGTATAGCTTATCTTTTTTAAGAATGAGGGGAACATAGCTGATGCTTTCCTGATTTGTAGTGCTTTCATGATTGGTGATGGGAAGCTCTTAACAAATGCACATTGTGTTGAACATGATACCCAGGTATAAATCAGTAAATGATATAGTTTCACAATTAAGTTTATTGTCGCATATATGTGCTTTCATATTGTTGATAGCCTTTGTCTCAATCCTCATATTTGAAAGATATTTGGAGGAAAGGATCTTAATTACAAGTAATCTCGATTTACACGTGAGATCTAGAAGTTCCCCACTCTTTTTGGTAGTCCTCATATAGTTGTTTTAATATGTTAATATGTTACTTCCTAGAAATACATTATGGGAAGTTAAAGCTATTCTTCTGAGCAGGTCAAAGTGAAGAGAAGAGGTGACGACACCAAGTATGCGGCTAAGGTACTTAATTTAGGTTAGCTAAAATTGTGCTCTTTTTAAAATTCAAAGTTTCATACCAGATTAATGCATGCTAATTTAATATGTAAGTTGATATTTATTTCGAGTATGCGGTGTTAAATTATCTTTGCATGAATCATTTGTAAATAATATGCTCCATGCTTGTACCTAGTAAGCTTCCGTTATTTCCTAAATGTTGGTTGCTTGCGAATTTAATAATTTATTATCTTTTGATATTTCTTTGGCATTTCCTCCCCCGACTCTTTGGGTTCCTGTATGTCATGGAATTTTTGTATTCAGTTTAGACAACTTCTGTTAGTGATGCATTATTCATGTTTCTTTCCATGTTTTCGCATTGTTTTTTTTGTTAGGAAAAGTGAAAGATACGGGACTTTTTCATGGCGATTCATAGCTCAATAGATTTTTGAGTATGTGGAATGTATTAGTTCATTATTATATTTTGGTGTTTAGGTTACAAAGCTTAAGAACACATTTATTTGGCTAGGTTAGAAGCATGGTGCATCTTTAAAGGTCTCGAAACATAATAACTGAAGTCTGGCCACTTGGAACAATTTTCTGTGTCTTATTATAACAACCCATCTCTCTGACTCTCCTTTCTTCAGTGTAGGATGCGGAGCTCAAGTCCTTGATTGTCAAAGGGTTCAGAGTCTCTTTTGTTTAGAAATCTATTAACTTCAAGCCTCCAAGTAGTTTCTGGTTCTAGGGGAAAACTTAACTTGCCAAATGAATTCTTATCACCAATAAAGATGAGTAATTGAGCCCGAGTCACCAATGAGTAATAGAGGGAGGCGAAAACTGAAAAGGGTCTTTTGCCATTGTGGTTTTTTGTAGATTATCTCTTTTTTACTGAAATCTAATTTAGATAGATGTCGGTGATGTGAGAGAGGCAAACCACTTATAATTTGCTTCATTTTAGGTTTTGGCACACTATCCAACTCCCAGACTCTATAATTATTTGCGTCTATCTTATTTTTTTCATCATGAAAGATCTTGGATAAAACTTACCAACCATAGTAAAGTTGATATTTTACTTGATTGTTTGGTCAAATGTTTTGTAACTTTTTTTTTTGCAATATTGCTTTTTCACTATTGTTCCTTTTTTGGTGTCCTTGGACAAAAGAATTAACTTCCAGCTGCTGATCCACATAGGTATTCTATTTCGCTTCATTTTGGTTCATTAATTTTATATTTATGATACTGATTAGATGTGCTAGATGCCTTGTACTTGCATCTCAGTGTCGGGTTTGATGTTAAAGCTATTATGTTCTATCCAGATAGAGGTTTTTTTGACTATTCTTGAAACTTCTTCACAGATTTCTTTGCTTAGTGGACATCTTATAATCTTCATTTGGTTCTTATGTTATCCATTTTATGACTGCTTATTGCCCTTTTAGCTTAATGATGATGAAGGTTATAATTAATACTCTGGAACTTGGATGTTGAATTTTGCCACTGACCTAATTCGCAGGTGTTAGCGAGAGGTATAGAATGCGATATTGCATTACTCTCAGTGGAAAATGAAGAGTTCTGGAGAGGTGCTGAACCACTACGCTTTGGCCGGTTGCCATGCCTTCAGGTTATTTTTTTAGCTCGATGCATCCAGTTGATATTTTTGTTTAAATCAGAAACATATCAAACACCTGATATTGTGCGACGTTCTTGTTCGTGTATACAAAATTAAACACGGATATGACCCTGCATGGCATAATTAGCAGAACTCTATGTGTTACTGAATGCACAAATATATGCAGGAGAATGTTCACTTAGTTATGTATTGTTAGAAAACTATTTTACAAGATTTTTGGACTAAGGATTGCCCGTGCTGGTCATGCTGCCCTGTTCTGGCTGTGCCGTACCGTGCTGGGGCGGTACCAGTATGCAGCACACAGCTGCGTGCCAACATTGGCACACACTGCCAATAGTGTGCTGCTGTGTGTCACTGGTACACTTTGTCGGCACGCCATTGGCATGGTGTGTGCCGGAATGCCACACCTGACACCACCAATGGCACACTGGCATGCCCTATGCCAGCGGCATGGCAATCCTTGGTTTGGTTTGCAGTGCTTTCTTTATGGTTTTATTTCCATGTGAAGTTGCGTCATTAGTACATATGCATTCTTTTCAGCACCATAAGGCAATTCATATTAGCTGTTTATTTGTTTTGAGGCCTTTTCAACTATGCTCAAGATTATTGCTTGTGATTTTTAGGATGCAGTGACAGTTGTAGGATATCCATTCGGTGGAGATACTATATCAGTAACAAAGGGCGTTGTTTCACGTATTGAGGTTCGATATTATTCAAATTCTATCACTCCTAGCCTTCCCTTTATCTATCTACTAATAGAAGACCCGCGCGATGCTGCGGATATGAAAATATTTTAATAATAAATTTTATTTTATATATTTATATTTTTTATATAATTTTATTAGTCTAATTATTAATCAAATAAAGTTATATAAAAATAATTTGATTATTAAATCTATTTAAATAAAAATAATTAAAATTGGTATATGTGCAACATAAATTTCGATAATAGCTTATTAGTAATTAAATTATTTTATAAAAACTTATGTGAAAAAGATTTGAGAGAAATCTATTAAAATAATTTAAATAAATCAATAAATAAAAGGAAAAAGTGAAAAATATTTCAGAGAAATCTGTTAAAAAAATTTAAGTAAATCAATAAATAAAAAAAATAAAATAGTAGAAAAAGATTATTTAATAAAAATATATATATATATATATATATAAGTGGAGGGTTGGGGGACACATGTCAACGTGAGGTTCCCCCAACCCTCCTTTAATGTAATAGAAAGAAGAAAGATTTGTTGATTTCATCTCCATGATCAAGATCAGTCTATCACTGACTTTTAATAGCAACAATTACATTAGTGAGATTGTTGTTCTATATGTGGACTTGATTAATTTGCTACACTACCTGACACTGCCATTCACCTCCTGACTAGGTCAGGTTACTTCATATGCTCATGGAGCATCAGATCTGCTTGGAATTCAAATTGATGCAGCTATAAATCCAGGTTTGTGGACTTCAAATCTACTCCTGTACCAGTAATAACTTGTTACTTTTTCCTTCAATTTCTTGTAAGATTTGTTGAGCATATTAGCTCACCTCCACTCAACTTTCTCTTTATTCTACTCTAGTACTACTTTGGAAGCTACAGTGTGCTTCTTGTTTTGCAGGGAATAGCGGTGGGCCTGCTTTTAATGACCAAGGGGAATGCATTGGAGTAGCATTTCAGGTAGTTTGTTCAATTATATTCTATTAACTATTTTAGTTGTAAAATTCTTTATGTTCCTAAATATGCCAACTGTTGTTAGTTTGATTCATATTATCTTTTTGATTATATTTTTTTGTTTTTCTTACCAAGTACCTCATTTAGGTTTTCAGGTCTGAAGAAGCTGAAAATATCGGATATGTGATTCCCACTACCGTTGTTTCTCATTTTCTGAATGACTATGATAGGAACGGGAAGTACACTGGTTAGTAAATTGATCATATTTTGTTTATAGGGGGATTTTAGTTTGTTTTAAGATCTAAGCTGTTAACTATTCTTTCAAAGCATATATAGCTGGGTATATATATATATATATATATATATATATATATATATATATATATATATATATATATATATATATATATATAGGCTTCAACACTATCGATAGTACCGGAGTTCCGGTACTATAGTCTCATTTTCGATCTTAGGGTATTCAAATCAACGATCCACACCGTTAAATATGATATAGTGTTTGTGAAGTTCTTAGGAATAAAATTTTATTTTTTTTTGACATTGTTTACTTAGTAAATAAATCATGTCAAAATGAATGGTGAAAATTGAATAATCTTTAAAATTTGAGGATAGGACTTTTGAATTCAAAATCAAAGATGCTGATCTTGATTTAAATAGTTTAAAGTATTTTCTATCAAAATTTGAATAAATTTAGATTCTTCTACACCGTTAAACTACAAACTCGCTATAGTAGCCATTGAAAATTAACAAATTTGAAATAGTTTGATCATGAAGTAAACTATGTTGAAAAAATATAATTTTTTTTTTCTACAAACTTTGAATTTCGTAAATAATTTTTAACGGAATGGATCGTTGATTTGAACACCCTAAGATCAAAAACGAGACTATAGTACTGGAGCTCCAGTACTATCGATAGTATAGAAGTCTAGCTCTTTCTCTCTCTATATATATACATATATAGTTGGGCTACTATGCTATCGATAGCACCAGACATTTGGTGCTACCAAGTTTTCTGCCGTTTGATCTACCCCTTTGATCATTTCCACCCCTTAGATCATACTATTCCACCAACCATCCACTAAATTCTAGGGGACCACTATCATCCTAATCGCACATTCCTTCATCCATAGGCCAGAAACCTAATAGCACCAATGATTTAGGTGCTATTAATAGCATAGTAGCCTAGTTCTATATATATATAGAACTAGGATAGTGGTCCCGTAGAATTTAGTGGTGGATGGTTGGTGGAATAGTATATCTAAAGGATGAAAATTGTCTAAGGGGTAGATCTAACGACAGGAAACTTGATAGCACCAAGTGCTTGGTGCTATTAATAGCATAGTAGCCGGACTCTCTATATATATAAGAGCTTATTCCTACTTCATATTTAAATGCTTATGAGTTAAAACCTGAACAATTGGCGGCTGATGTATTCATAGGCTCTGTATAACCAAATTTTTTGATGAGCTAATTTCCCTTTAATTGAAATACATATTATAACATTTTGAAAACATCAGGATTTCCTTCCCTTGGGGTCTTACTCCAAAAGTTGGAGAATCCAGCATTGCGTACATGCTTGAAGGTGCCATCAAATGAGGTAGGAGTTCCGCTTCTCATTTTATTTTTGTCCGTAATATTGGTGTCTTATCTGAATGAATGATATATAAGAGTTGCCATCACTCTGGCTTTAGTATTATTTGCTTTTAAAGGTATGTGTTCTGCTGTTCGTTGTGATTTGTCTTCTTTTTTTCGTTCTAATTTCATTCCTACTTGCTTTTGAAGGGTGTGCTTGTTCGTAGAGTTGAACCTACTTCTCCTGCTAACAATGTTTTAAAGAAGGTAAACTGAGACATATGGATCTGAAATCGTTGTTAAATATGTATCTAGTACTTATACTGAATTTTGTAAATACTTTTGCTGAAGGATTTGGTCATAGCTTGACAACTGCCTAAGCTTGGGTTGCCTTTTGGCTTACTACTTGCATGCTATTACTTTTTATATTCTTTGTAGTTCAGAAATATCGTTGAACTTGAGCATAGAAATTCTCGCTAGTTCCAATACAAAATTTATTTGAAGGGAAATCATAACAAAAATGGAAAATCTGATAGGGTAGGTTTCGAGGGGTTAGAGGAATCTTCTTTTATCAGAGCTGGTTATTATTAAATGCCATGTGTGCAGGCTTGAGTATTGTGATTGGATATTTCTTCTGAAGGAAGGAACTGCCACCCAACATTCTACATTATTGTTTCAAATGAATTGTTTAAAACTGGATATGAAGTACCAATTTACTATTTAAGTAACTTTTGTATGTTTCATTTCTTTCCAGGGAGATGTGATTGTGAGCTTTGATGGTGTTCATGTAGGGAGCGAAGGAACTGTCCCATTCCGCTCTACAGAGCGTATTGCTTTCCGCTATCTTATAAGTCAAAAGTAAAGACCTCTGTGAACTTCTCTTTCTTTTCTATTGTCCCGAACACTACAAGTCCAAGAACTTACCAACGTCTTAACTATTTTCGCGTGTTCTCATTAATTTGTGAATACAAGTTAAATCTCTTTTATCTTCCTCAATTTCCACTAAAGAACTGTAGTGGAAGATTTTTTTTTGGACAATTAATTCATAGCATTCTTTATAAGTCCTTATACTCTTGTCTGATAGAGTCTCCTTAGTTTGATATCTTTTCTACGAGAGCCAAAAATTAATAACACGTTTTGTCGGTTCCATATGCATAAAGTTGCAAGAGCTCTTTAAGCATGCTGATTTTTCGGATCACCAGATTTGCAGGTGATGTTGCGGAGCTTGGCATCATTCGAGCAGGGTCCTGTATGAAAGTTCAAACTGTTTTGCAGCCACGCGTTCATCTGGTAAAAACCAGTCTCACTTTTTACCATAGTAAATTTTCCTCTATCGAACTCCCAAAATAATAATGGATGAAAGTCTTCTGTTTCTTTCCCTAATTAAGGTGCCATATCACATTGAAGGGGGACAACCTTCATATCTGATAATTGCTGGCCTTGTTTTCACTCCATTGTCGGAACCCTTGATAGAGTAAGTAGATTTTGACCGGTGTTCGTTTGTTCTTAGTTTTAATACTCTCGACAAAGTCTAATCTCTCCACCTCGACTTTTTTGCTTCATATTTTTTTGCTTCATATTACAGTGAGGAATGTGAAGATTCAATAGGGGTAAGTTGATAATCCAAAGTTCTATATTTGATTCTTCTCATGCTTCATCCATTCCATGCCAAGAATTTTTAGGTTGCCGAGTTTATAAAGCTGTCTTCTATTTACAGCTAAAGTTACTAGCCAAGGCACGATATTCATTGGCAAGGTTCAAAGGAGAAGAAATCATAATTCTGTCACAGGTTAGTCGTGTTCTTCTTAGTCAAGTCCTTTACTATTCAATTCGGTACGTTGCCATAGAAAAAATTACAGAATCCTGAAGAATCACTGAATAATTACTATATATTAATTAAGCAAGACAAGTGTTCTTCCCAAAAGACAACCTGGTTATTTGAAATCCTTTCAGACATTTGTCCTTAAATATCCATATATTTGTTGATATTAATATATCATCGTAAACCGTTGAATTTGTTGACATTGTGATTTATGGTGTGCACCAATCGCAGTACTCAGATACTCCAAATCACCTGTTTTTCTTTTGTTCTGCTACTTTTTCTCTCCTTTTTTATTCTAGGTTTTAGCAAACGAAGTAAACATTGGATATGAGGACATGGGCAATCAGCAAGTAAACCATTTCCTGCCCTTCTTATTTAATTTGCCTTGATGTTGTTGAATTATAACGAGTTTGATGAATGAATTACCAATGGTGATAGGTTATTAAATTCAATGGGACTGTAATAAAAAACATTCGCCATCTTGCTCATCTTGTCGACAGTAAGTAGGCCTCAGTGCTATTTGCCACTTCTTTTCCTTTGCGATTGCCAAATCATTACTTCTATTCTCCTAACTTAACACTAATCTGCAGCTTGCAAAGACAAGTATTTGATATTTGAATTCGAAGACAATTTTCTCGCTGTTTTGGAACGAGAGGCGGCTGCCGCTGCTTCATCATGTATTCTGAAGGATTACGGAATTCCATCCGAGAGATCATCCGAGTTGTTAGAGCCATATGTGGATTTAAGCGATGATAACTGTTTGTCAGCTGAGGAAATCGGCGAAAGCCCCGTTTCAAACTTCGAAATCGGATTTGATGGTCTTCTGTGGGCATGAACTCAGTAATCTGACCAGTAAGTCATTGATGAAAGCCACCAAATTCTGCTTCAGAACAGAAAGAAGTATGGAGCTGCAAAATCAGCGAAAACGGCTTTTAATCCATCGCGCAGCTTTTCAAGATGTGTGCATGGTTTGTAGAATCCTTCATTCTTTGCAGGTAAAATTTTGACTTCACAACCTCGCGAAGATGTTGTAACTTAAACAGCCAAAAATCGGCGTTCTTTACGTAATTCTTTTTCCGTCGTTAATTGAGGTGGGAATTTAATCCGATTTTGTCAATTTGTTATCTCGATGACGACGGGTAACTATATGTAAATTTTAGGAACATGCAATAAATCGCGAAGAACATTCGATTCATTGGTGTTTATAGCGAAATTTGGCTGCTGCTAATTATTTCATTGTGTGTGTTTCCACGGATTTGTACTTGGTAATTTTGATTGGTTAAGGTCTTGTAGTAGTTATTAATGACATTAAAGATTTGGTTTTTTTTGCTTTGAAAAAGAAGAATAATTTATCTGCAGGTTTTTAGTGTTAATAAAATCAATTTGTGATTTCAGCATAAAATATCAAATATCTGGAGCTTCAGCTGTGGCAGAATTTTTGCTGAAACATTTTTTGTCTCATTTCTGTCCAAAGTATAATTGTTATGCTTTTCAAACGAACAATTTGATTTGTAATTTAAATATCCTTCAACAAAATTAAAATTAAGAACTTTTTATGATTATTTACTAAAATATATTAAGTTTGTACGTTCTCATTATAAAAAAAATTATTATATTATATTAGGTCTTCAAAATTTAACTTTTTATGATTTTTTGATTAGATCTAATTTAAAAAATAATATAAAATTTTAATAATCATCAATTATAATATAAATTAAATTAAATTAAATTACGTGACTTAATTATAATAATTATGAAATTAGATTATTAGGGAATTTAATTTAATTGCAATAATTATGAAAGTTTGCGCAAGGAATAATTAGAAATTAAAGTTTAAATATTTCGAGGATCAAAAGAGAGAGAGAGGGAGAGGGAGAGAGAGAGAGAGAGAGAAGTGATCGAGAGGGAGAGGGAGAGGGAGAGGGATGGGGACGACGATGGTGGGATCGCTGCGGAGGGTGCTGAGCGCGGCGGCGGTGCAAGGGGTGGCGGAGGCGAGGGCGGCGATATTCGGGCATGTGCTGAACCCTTTGGGGAAGCGGTCGCCGCACAAGATCCTGCGCAAGAAGCTCATCGGATGGAAGGTCGCGCAGTGGTACCCCTACGACATCAAGAACGACGACCCCCGCGTCCTCGCTCGCGAGGAGAAAGAGTAAGAAGCAACCGCCCCTTCTTTCTCTGTCAGAAATTATTCACTGACAACTGTAAAGGAGACAAGATTCATCAATTATCATGTTTTGCTAATGCTCGCCAACTGTTTGTTCATATGCCTGTGTGTAGGAGATTAGATTCATCAATTGTTGTAGCATCATTTACTTATGCTCGCCACCTGTTTGTTCAAATGCCTGTGTGAAGGAGATTAGATTCATCAATTGCAGCATCATTTACTTTTTATTCTCACCAGCTGTTTTTTCATATGCCTGTGTGAAGGAGATTAGATTCATCAATTGCAGCAGCATTTACTTATTATGCTCACCAACTGTTTGTTCGTATTCCTGTGTAAAGGAGATTAGATTCATCACTTGCAGCATCATTTACTTATTATGCTCACCAACTGTTTGTTCATATGCCTGTGCCTGTGTGAAGGAGATAAGATTCTATATTCAATTTGAATATTTGATAATATTTGATGAGATTTTTTGTTGATTTTGTTGAAGGCAAATGGTAGTTTTGTACGCAAGTGTAGAAACTTCTCTCGTGCACTCTATGAACAAAGATCAGTACAATTTCTTCTTGTTTTTTGAAAAGTTATGCGATCACCTTATATTGATTTTTTTATGCCGTTAATGCATAAAAACGAACTGGTGAGGCCACGGTCCAATTCATTCATTAGATAAGATCGAAGCTACTCACGAGCAGATGAATAATGCAATTTAAGGAAGTGTAAATCTATGGTGCTTGTATTGAAATAATACTGTTAGTACTTAACACTAGCACAATTTCTGCCAGCGTGTGCTCAGTATCTGCACTGCTATATATGTAGTAAATTTAATATGATTATCTGCATTTTTAATGCGCTTATGAATCTTGCTTGGTGTTCTATCATTTGGAGGATTGAATTACCAAAGTGCACTTAGAACAAAGCGTTTCTTTCCTTCCACAGACGTTTGGCCAAATTGGAAATGTTGAAGCGTCGCGGGAAGGGTCCGCCAAAGAAGGGCCAGGGAAGGCGCGCCGTCAAACGTAATAAGTAATTGCAACATCCCTCCTCTTTTCTTCTCACTTTTCAGCCCCAATAATGAAGTCTTTTTTCTATTTTTCCAACCAAACAGTGAGTGTCTGTTTTATTAGGTTTCAGAAATGTTTATCTCATGTAGAATTGCTTGTAGGAAATTATCATCTTTGTTACTGGACAATATTTTGGGTTAAACCATTATGCTGCACCCCCGATGCGTTGCAAGTTGATGTTGACCCTGCTATGGTGATTTAATTTATAGCTTATTTCAAGCCGATTTGGTGCATTTGAAACCAAAATAAGTCGTTTTTGTTAATCTGCAAATTTTCTGTTTGGTTTATGGTTGAGGTAACAGTTACAATAGTTTGATCTTGTCGCGTTAACTGGGACTCGGCACATGGAACAACTGCTGTTTAGTTGCTCTAATTTTTTTTTTTTCTTTCGTAAGATCCATCAAATAGCTTCCTACCGCAGCACGAGCAGAAGCCTCGTATTGAAGATTCCACTCTTACAGCCTAACCCTTTTTTGTTTCTCGACTTTAGGGCCTGTTTAGTATTGTGGTCTAGCACTAACGCTATTAGATAAGATAGAGTTGGGACAAATGCATATAGAAATATACTTGGATCGCAAAAAATATATCATAACTGATTCATTGTAATATGCGGAACGCAATATTACGTACAGAAACAAACATGATATTAATGTAATCTCCCCGCAATTTTAAACGGAGCCTTAGTAGAAGCTTCGTTTTCCGTTTCTCCAATTGCTGATTTGTTGCTTTTCATAGTAGAAAAGCTGTCGTAAATGTGAAGCTTGGCTTTCTCAACTGCCAAATGCTGATAACGGTGTGTTTTCAGAACAGAAAAGTTGTCGTCCCTGCTGCAGAGCAGGGAAGAATATTTCATTCCTTGTACTCAGCAACCGAACAAATATATGCAGTTATAAGAAATGGAGAACATTTATGATAAGAGTGATCATAGATTGATTTGAAATCGATTTGAAATCTCACCTTAACACTTTGATTTCTCTCTTACAAATTACAATATAACCATCCAGGAAAAAGTGAAAAATGTTACAATCGAACTGCTCAAACAAAAACTGCAAAAGTGATGTATGCAACTTCAAAGGATCTACGAGTGAGGCATTCAATCAAAACCCTTATTCTTGCTCCGAAAGAGGGTTTCCTTCCAAGGGGAGGGGGAAAAAATAAAGTAAAATTCCCGATTACATCTCAGATTCAGTTGGACTTTCGTGATGATCGGCATCGTAATCCTTTCCTCTTCGCATTGATTCCCATAGCTGGGACTCAATCCCCAGTTTCTTCAGCTCGAAAAGGCCGCGCTCAACTGTTATGTATTAACACAAACAGTTCAGTAATAAACACTTTGATTTTAGATGACCACCCGAATGTTTAAGCTCATTAAACAAAAAAAAACAAAAAAAAGAAAAAGAAACTTTAAAAGATTTAATAAGCAAACTGTCTCTTGCCTCAGAATTGTATATTACTTTCTCAAGATGTGTGTGCCCCATAGTAGTTAGTTTGATAAAGTTTATTAAATTAAAGTTAGAATCACCTGCTAAGACATCATGTGAGGTAGGAGAGTGATTGCTCTGCTCAATCCAAAATTGTAGCCGTTCGTCGGCAATATCTTCTTCTAAGCCATGATTTTTAGCTCTCCTCCAAAAATATGTTAGCCAAGCCTGGTCGCAGCTTTACCAAGTTACATGCTACAGTTTTGTCCGCATTATTGAGAAGAAATTGGGAACAGAACACCAACTTTATCATTTCTATAACCAGAGACGTATTCGACACGACTTACGAGTTATATGTCGTGAAATGACCCTATCGAGTATTAGTAATACGAGTAGAGCTTACATACTTTTAAAAGCACAAGCTCAACTATGCTTGTGAATTTTTTATTATTGGATTTGCAATGAGATTTGTGCTATTATAAAGTCAACTAAAGAGAGAGAAAAGAAAAATACAATAGCACGAATCTCAATACAAATTCAATGGTAAAAAATTTACAAGCATAGCTGGGCTTATGCTTTTAAAAGCATATAAGCTCTACTCTTAGTAATATACTCAAATGTCCGAACATTGGAATTAAGGTGGAAGTACTGAGGGATCAGCTCTTCTAATGTTGAATTTGGAATAGTAAAACACCATCATAGTGGAAACACCAGCAAGTCAAAAAGGAACTGCGAAACCTAAGACTATATTAAGTATGAGCATGCAAAACACAATACCTGTTTGAATTGCACATCTTCGGATTCTTCCTCACTTAACTCTGAGAAAGGTCAAAGCATAAAAATTAAGTTAGTAACTTAGTTATTCCACGCAAAATATGATCACCATGAAGAAACGGGTATTCGACTTCGGATTGGCCTCTTCTTACTAGCAGCAAATCTAAAATAAAATGGAAAATGTCAAAGAAAAGAACTAACCAAATGCTTCAACAGGATTGTGAGCTTCAGCTGAAACCAATGGACCTATGATAAGCAGCTCCATATTGGTGAAAATTTATCTCCAGGAAAGCACCAACAACAATAAGGAAGAGGAAACGAGGTTGCGTGAAAATAAGAGATAATTATGTCTCCGGAAAATAAGAGATATTAAGTTTCCGAAATTATGTTAAGCATAAAATTTCCCAACACAAATGAATGCAAGATCAAATATGACGGCAATGGACATAGTATAAAAGAAATTTGTTTTAATCGAAATTATCGGGTCGATATGAAGTTAAATATACAAATGTGTACTAGGCTAATCCTTTGGTATAATTATCTGTTTCTTAAAACGAAATCCACCGATTACCAATTCACCCAACAAGTTTAAATAAAGTAAATCGCCCTTTACAAGACTAGCGACTCCTAGTTAGGCATATATTAATAACTAGTCACAACAACATTACAGATGGCTTACCAAGTATTTAAGATAAGAGCTTTTCATAAATAATTTTTGACTGTCTACAAGCTACTCATCAAGAGAATTGAATTGTTCACATCTAATTAATTCTTGACATTGTGTACGCTTGAATTATTGATATCCCGATTTCTATGCTATTAAAAAATATTATATATCAGCTCATAAGTTGGACTCTTTACATGATGAGGATGATAGAAAGACACAAATTGACTTATTTCTTAATGGTAGTTAATAGCACTGATGGACCTTCTGCTCTCAATGAGAATTTTGTAGCTATTAGCATCTTAGTAAACCATTTGAGAAAAATTCAGAATGTTAGATAATGTTCTTGACACAGCAGATTTAAACTTTTCATTATCTGTATGGTCAACTGAGATGAACTTGTATAATTTTTCTTACATTTTCAGTAAACATGAGAATAGGGATAAGAAATATGCTTCCAGAAAAAACATAACATATATATTACTAGAAGTATAGAACTCCTAGCAAATGAGGTTGTCTACATGAGTATCAAAAGATTATCTATCTTTGTAGATTAAGAACAAGTGAGACTAAAGCATCAAAGTTAAGGTAACTAAAACTAATGGTATTAGAAACTAGTATGTATTATGGGAGACACCTGAAAAAGACTTGATAGTTGGACGGCGATGTTGAGACATAGCTAGTAGAACTGCATCTTCTACCTTCAAAAGATATTATAATTTAGAAGCCAGCGCAAAAAATGACAAATAACTGTCTAAAATGATGCACTTACACATGTTTTAAGTCTCTTATTAAAATCTGCATCCTACTCATTTCCAGGTAGAGTTACAATCTATACTTTTTCAGTTGTTCAGTTGAAATTGTGGAGATAAGATAGTTTGCAAAGATAGGTCTAATGAAATTGAGGATTTATTGTCTAGACATGGGAACATTAACTTCGGATTGATCCCATTCGAAGGTTAAGTTTTCCACTATATGTTTACTACATTAACCATGAAATTGACAGTTTGTTCCCGAACAGAGATATCACTTGTATTAATTGGTATCTTTAGCTGATACTATTGTCTAGCAAATGTTTCGATCTTCCAACTATATACATATAAACATGTTATGCACACATTAGTAATGCATGCATAAAGTTAACACAATAATACCAAGGATAAAAGGGGAAAGAAAAAAAAATCAACGCGTACTGGATAAAAGATTAAAAGAAAACCTTCAGTGAAGCTAGTTCACACAAGCCTTTCTCAGCTAAAATCATACTCTCAATATTTCCCTCTCCAGATAAATCATTGATATCCCATGACACCTTATCCCTGTCCTCTAGAATAGGCTTCTCTGCAAAGTAAGAAATAGTAGAAGTTTAGAACATGCATCCGATGCATTAAAAAAAAGGACTAACATCATGCTCGACAAACTATCGAGGGAAATTTTCTTCTCAATAATCTTTAAATCAAACTTAATAAGGAATATCAACCGACAATGAAGTCTGACCTGATGAACACTCATCTTTAGCCTTCTGACCAGCAGATAAGACAACTTCTAGAGGAAGTGGAGCCAGTGATGACCAATACTCATGTTTTACTTCGGCAATATCAGCATGTATCCCTGTAAAAGAAAGTACCAACATCATTTCCTATGTTTCAAATCGCATGTTTAAGAATTATTTTGGCTTATCCCATAATGGCTGTCGATGAAGAGGATGATGGTGGCTTAACATGTTTACCCTCAATGTATACTTGACAACAGAGGATGTATAATAACATATTCACCCCCAGTATCTGCTGTATTTGCTATTATAGCTTCATAAACACTATGAAGTATCAATGGTTTCCTGCTATACCAAGCACCTGAGTTGATACATTAACTTAAACTGCATTTATAAATATGTCTATGGTGCAATATATTCGCTAACTAGTGCTAGTGTCAAAAAAGTTTTGGAGAGGGGCATTCACACAAAATTTGCAAGTATCAGCTATTTTTCAGGATATCAATTTCGTGGGGTTTATACAACAAAAACGATCTAATCTATCAATTTATGGAATGTCTGGATTCGAAATCAATAAACTAATACAGCTAACAAAATCAAATACTACGTACGATTCATGAGCTACATATTAGATATTCAGTATCCAAACTGGATAGTTCAGGTTGAATTTGGATTAGAATAGTGGGTCATTGGAGGCCATTAGAACCCCTAGCCAGCTACTTTCTGTTGTTTCATACAAAGTAAATACTTTCACAAAGAGTACCGACCGCAGAAATAAGTTGCTTTAATCTAGTTAATCACCGTTAAGCATAGTTCAATACCATGATTACATGTGGAAAGCAGATTATAATGTACCATGGTTAAAACATAGTTTCCAATAACGTGCAAGCCAACACCTTTTGAGCATCACCTCTTCCTGAGATAAAAATATTAAGAAACACTATTATCAAGATAAGTTATGAAAATAATTTATTTTAGTCGTATGACCAATAAGTGAACGCGTACCATCTCTTCTTGAGACAAAATCATTTTCTGCGCAATTGTTCTAAGAGTCCTAAGTTCAGACTCAGCAACATGCAAATGTTCGGAGACAGATGCCACCTCATGCTTAGCGGCCTAAATAATTACCAAGAAATGACAAAATGAAGCGTAGATTTAACTGGACAAGAAAAGGCAAGAATTAGTTAGTGAAGTACTATTCTGTGGAAATATAGCACACCTTTGCTTCTTCCTGGAGGAGCGCAAGCTGTTCGTTCTTAGCATTACTAGTTCTTGCAGCAGTTTTCATGGCATCCTGAAGCAGAAACTGGATCTCAACATATTTTGAGTACTAAAACACTGAGATTTCCTTCGGTATGGGATGGTTAGTTATCAAAAGAAGTGAATGTTCGCCAACATGATTGTTTTTTATTTTCCATCATTAAACATACTAAAATTACCACCTCAGATTTGTTTTTGCAAATTTATAGACTTCCAACAAATAAGAACACATTGCGGGATAAACCATACCAACTAAAATAGGAAACATTACAACATCCCCAAGAGAGCTTTGTAGCATGCATAAGCATAAATATATGCAACTTGTGTCCACGCAAAGAATAAATCTTCTATTACTGTCTTACTGTTTGAAGGATTGTATAGGACTGAGGGAACAAGTTTTGGACATACCTCTCTTTTTTGTAGCGCAGCTTCTTTTCTGAGTGAAATTAAGCCAAATTAAAGGGAAAAAAAATGCAGGAAATAGAAGAAAATAATAGATATGAAATTGAATAAGGCTTGCCTTCTTTGTAGTTGAGACTCGTGTGTCGTACCCTCTCCCAAAACAGTCACCTAAAAGTGTTTCAACGAAATATTAGTGTAAATATGTTAATAGCAAAAGGCGAGCATCATAACACTAGGCAATAGAGCCGTTAACATAAAAATATATAAACACAAGGGCCCATTTGGTTCGGGTATAAATTTAAGAGGTATAAATTTTTTTATACCTGGAATAGCTTGTTATTCCGGGATAATAAGTATAAAAGTTAAATTGCGTTTGGTTCAAAAATTGGTATTCTCTGGAATAAAAAAAATTATGTTTGATTAAAATTATGGGATAATAAAGAATAATGGAAAGAGATGATAAATTTTTTTATCAAAATACTAATTTTATCCTTACCTTATATATATATAAATTAATTTTAATTATTATAAATTAATTAAAATGACAATTTAAATGTTAATAAATTATATCTTACCAAAATAAAATAATTTTTTATATTTTATAATATATTTTAGTAAATAATAATTAATAAACAAAATTAATAAACATAATTAGTAAACAAAATATAAAATAATTTTTTATATTTTATAGTATATTTTATTAAATAAAATTAGTAAACATAATTAGTAAATTGTATATTTTAGTAAATATAGTCTCAGATAGGAAGATAAGCTAAAGTTAAAAAAAAAAAATTCCATTCATTGCCCCTAGGTATAAACCTTATTTCAGAGGGGAGGTGGAATAGAAATTAAAGAGTTATTCTGGAATACCCCGTTAAGCTCGAAATATTTTAAACCTTTATCCCTATGTTTTTTTTTTTCTTGTTTAGCAAGAATTGGGGGATAAAGGAGGTTATTCCCTCTTTATCCCCTAACCAAACAGGGCCTAATAGCTTAAGCTTTTAGAGTAAAATGGTTGTTTTATATAATTTAATATGGTATCAGCGCAGAAGTTTTGAGTTTGAATTATGTCAGACTCCTAATAACCTCCCGTTTAATTCAATTTCACGTTATATGGGCCTATTAAAAAATCTCAAGTCCAAACCGGAGAATATAAAAATGTATAAATACCCTTTATCAACAGCTTAAAATTTTAGAGTATAACGGTTATTTCATATAATTTAACAAGAGCAAATCAGAATACACATTTGGCAGGATCATCATGGATAGAGATGTACATAGTGGAAATAGCCTAAGTCATATAAAAGAAGAAAAAGAGTTGGAAAACGAAAGAAAATATAAAGAAGTCAGGAATCACACAGAAAATTAGCCCATAGAAGCACACAGTTGGAATATGACTATGACTATCAGAATGTAATGATTTAAAAATATCAACCAAAAAAGTGTATATATCATTTACTAAATCAGTTGCGCCAATGTATAAAACCAGGGCACCTGTTTTTCGTGTTGTTTAGCCTTTGACTCTGCTTCCTCGCACCTTTCCTCTGCAAGGCGAAGCTGGGCAAATGGAAATCAGCATGGCAAGAAGAAAATGAAGCAGTAGATAAGGATGGGACTAGAACTTCAAATATGGACATAATTTCACTGTAAACATGACTGTTTTTCACCTTTTCAAGAATGTTCTCATTCTCTTCCTGGGGTATATCAATCTGAGAATTTTAAGATAGATAATCTATCAAGTTCCGAACTATTTATAAACATCACGGTGTTGAAAAAAGCTTCATAATCTATTGGAAACTTGCCTCATCATGAAATGCAGAAGAAGAACGTGAATGTTCCTTTTCTCTCATATTCAAGTTCCCCAAATCAACAGACATCCTGAATACGTACAACGGCAATAACGTGAATATATGTAACTCACCCATAAAAAGAGAACGAAACCCTAAATCCTATTGTTCAATCTCTTTTTCCTTAATAAATCCCTAACAATTTAAAAGATTACAAGCGATTCCGATTGTCGCGTGATCAGAAAAGCAGCAATCAAACAAAACTGAGAGACATTTGATTAAATCGGCAACAAAATCAAAACCCTAGGATTCATAAAAGAAGGAATCAAATCCAAGGAGAAGGAGAAGGGAACGATGGGAGAGAGAGAGAGAGAGGGACTTGACACGGGAGAGGGCTGCCACGTCCTGAGACCGCCTATTCGATCAGTTCGGCCGCGCGCACAGACTAGTCGAACAACCAGAGTTTTTATGAGAAAGAACAAATCATCTCTACAAGTGTCCAACACGGTGTAAACAGTAAGATGATGATGTATTAGTTGTGAAGAAGACAACTTAAAATAGCAGGTGCGACTGTCGAAAGCATTCAAAGATGCATGTGAAGCTCCTAAGGAATACAATTGTCGAAAGAACCTAAAATGATCATCACCGGAATTATGACGACGATGAATAACAAGGCAATTCAAAATGCGGAATCATAACACAAAACAAAGATTCTATGAAATGAAGAAACATGCTTCTGCAACATAAACACATTCCAAATTCACCTTTTATCTCTTCTGCTGAAAGCGGGAGAATCCGTTGCCAACGAAGTGACAACAGGTTTTGGTGCTGGTTTGATCGGCGGTATTATCATACTTGGTTTTGCGACCATGGTCTGGCGGCCAGAAGACGCAGGACGAATGGTAGAAGTTTGTTCTGCAAGATAACGACCTAACTAAAGAGAAAAGATGTACAAGCATTCAGCATTCAATTGCCAAAAAGAACGATCTGCGACAAACCGAAATTCTAACAATAAGTCGGAAAATGAGACAAAATTCACACGACGAATGTAAAATCTATAATCTAACCATTTTTATGCTATGAATGAGAATTTAACATTATAAGGTCGATGGAATTTGTGCGCGGTATACGCGCACAAGAAAGGGCAAGAACACCCAAAATCATACAATTTAGGAGGAGTTTCTACAGGTTTTGATTATTAAGGGGAGGTATCATAATACTTGCGATAAAGGGAGGACGTTTTGTAGATTTTTTTTTACAAAAATAAAAATAAAAATTGGGGAAGAGAATGTTTTCCATAAATTTTTTCTTTCTTTTTTTTGGGAAAATGATTTTTCACGTTTGTCCGAGGAACCGAGCACCCCCTTACGGGGAGATCAAGACGCAAGAAGAGATCGGATCCAACCATGATTCAGTGGAGGAGGGGAATGGGAGGATGATGAGTTGAGAATACCGCGGGGGAGGGGGAGCGGGTGGAGCGGCGAGGGGTGGAGAGCTCGGGGAGGGGGGCGGCGGAGGAGACGGAGGAGGCGTCGTCGTCGTCGTCGTCGCTGCTGGCGTCGGGCTGGTGGGCCATGACGCGGGCGAGGCGCTGCGCGGCGGCCCGCGCCGCCGTGTTCTGCCGCCGCCGGAAGGGCCCCGCCGCCCCGCCGGCCGACCCCGACCGCACGTGCCGGTTCCCCGGCGACATCATCGGCGACGACGGCGCCGCCGCCGCCGCAGCCGCAGCCGAGGGGGTCGCCGTCGCCGACGTAGACGAGGCGCCCGAGATGCTCCTCTGGCGCGTCAGCAGCGACCGATGATGATCCATCTTCGCGATTAGGGTTTGGGAGGGGGCTTCGTCTTCACCTTCGTCTTCTTCGTCTTCGTCTTCGTTTTGGTTTTGGTTTTGGTTGGTTTGGGAGGAAGAGGAGGCGAGCGTTTTGGGAGGAGAGAAGGATGTAATAACGGTCGGAACGAGAGCGATGGAATTGGAGAGAGAGAGAGAGAGAGAGAGAGAGAGCAAGTGAGGGGGCGCGGCGGGAAAAGAGAGTTGCAGTTGCGGGATCGAAGGAGAGCGCGACACGTGGCACGACGTTATAATCGAGCCGTGCGTTGCCGTCTCTTAAGTTACGAGGAGTAATTTCTCTTTCATGAATCCATCCGCTCAAATTGTGATTTAAATTATTTCTCACATAAAAAATTAAAGTTAAATTATTCAAAATTATATTTTATTATAATAAATAAAGTTTTGATTATAATTATTTTTATTTATTTAGAGACATATATTATTTTTAAGAACACATCAATCAAATCAAATCCTGAACTTTTTTGGAAAAGAATTATCTCAAGAGGTACATAAAATGCGAATGCAAAATGTAAAGGAGAAGAATCTGAAAGGAAATTGCAATTTAATGTTTCTGCATCTCAATGTGGATTTTGCAGTGCGAAACAACATCGAATTAAACAAAAATAAATAAATAAAGAAAAAAAAATGCACACACACCCAACACAACACAACACAACACAGACTCATCTCGCGCATTTGGAGATGATCTACAACCAGAAAACCACCAGTTCTACTACAAATAACAAAACAGCAAGAGCACCACCACATTGTACTAATAAGATTGCCGCATACATAGGATCTGACTTAAAAACTATGGACCTAAGCTGACTTCTCCTTGGCGAGCTTTTCGATGAGATCGGCGACATCCTGCACGGTGGCAATGTTCTGGGCGCTCCCTTCGTCCACGTTAATCTCGAATGTCTCCTCGAGCCTCATCACAATCTCAACCTACAGAGAAAGAGATCAAAAGCCAAACCTGCCAAGAAAAAAATAGACAGACTCGCGTCCCTTGTGTCTTAACAAAGATAACCCTGATCTGCTAAAATCATCAGAAGCCATTTCCGGGATTTCAATTTAAAGCTATCGATGCTTCTTCTTCGATAAGTTTGCAAGACTCTACTCTGTACCATTCACGTTTCCTTCCTTAACTCGAGTAAGGCATTATTATGGTATTTGTACAATTAATCGATACTTTGTTACTCCTTGATGAAATTTAGTGAACATTTATTTAGATACAGATATTTTCTTTCTACTAGTTAAAAAGCTTGAGGTACTTGATAGAATGGGCTTGGCGGTGTGAGAAACTGCAGATTATTGTAATGAAAGAGGGATTTTTGTTTTCCCAGGTTACCGTGTCTAGTGAATCAGCTCCGAGTTCCGAAAATTTTGAACTCCCAGTGACAGTAATATCGTCAGCAAGTGCTAACTGATTCTTCACTATCTCGCACACCTTGTCTATTGTCTCTTGCTTGGCCTGTTCAAGAATAGAAACCACATTGTCAAAAGTTGATCACTAAAATACACCATGAGAACAAAGCCTCCCATGTACAACATTGCCTAAAATATAGAAGTATGGACTTTTAGTTTGGATGCTTATAAATTGTGGTTTTGGTTTAGATGAAATAGAAAATTCTGTAACTCTAAAAAATTTTACGGTTTCAAATTTTAAACTATTTGGATGCATATTGTACAATTCTACAAAATTTCTCTCAATTTAAAATTTCAAAAATTTAAAAGTAAAATATTAATTTTATATTTTAAAATTTGAAAATTAAAAATTTCATAATTTAAAATCAAAATCTAAATTAAAATTTTAAAATTTGTTAAAAATTTAAAAATGTCAAATTTCAAATTTTGAAATTTCAAATCTAAATTTAAAAATAAATTTTAATATTTTAAAATTCAAATTTATTATTTTAAATTTGAAATTTGTTATTTAAAAATTTAAAATTTTAAAGTTTAAAATTTGAAAATCAATATTATAAAATTTGAAAATTTAACATTTGAAATTTAAATTTAAAATTTGAAAATTGAAATTAAAATTTGATATTTGAAATTTAAAATTTAAAATTTGAGGATTGAAGATTTAAATTTGAAATTTAAAAGTTTGAAAATTTGATATCTAAAATTTAATATTTTCTTGAAGGTGAAGAAGGAGCGAAAGAATGGTGAAATTTGTTTCCTTTTGGTTGGAGTGAATTTTTATTTTCGTCTATTTTTTGAAGTATAGTCTAATTATAGTTTAAAAAAATACTGTTCTTTTTTGTCTCCAAAATATCTCATAAGATAATTTTCTTATGTATCCATGCTATGTTTTAAAAGGTATCCAAACAAGGCATTAGTTTGATTGGATCCAATCATTTTCCATTGGATATCGGTTTGAACCTGCTTTTGAAAACAATTTCTTTACTTGAGAGGCAGAACTGAGTCGGTTGTAAGACAAAAAACAAACAAAGAGATTCAGACTGGATAAGCAAGACAGAGTAAGCTTTTTAGATCCCAAAGCAGAAGCATCATTTTGCAACTTCTGCTTCTAGCTGCAGTAGAAATTGTTGTCAAGAGGATTTTTAACAAAAGAAGCAGTTAGGGATTCACCAAAAAGCTCTATCAAGTTAATACAGCTATTGTAGATTGACTAGCAATGAGTCAGTGACAGATATTGTAGGTTGACTAGCATCTCTAACTACAATTCTAACACTCGTCTAGATCACGCTTAGCTGCGTGGATTATCAATTCTAATGCTCTAGCATCGATTTTGAGAATGGCAAAACACTTCCGAAAGTATTCTATATTAATTCTCTATTAGAGCCATGTAGATATTGTAGATGAAGCTAGCAGATCCCAAAAGGAGACTCGACTGAAGTCCAAAAAGAAGGACGTTTTTCCAAATAATGATAGCTCATTGGTAAAAGTAACTAGCGAAAAGATTCCCAACAAGTTTAATTGTTATCACTCGTAAAATAAAGCAACATGATTGACTCTAGTTTTTAAACTGAAAATAGAATAAATGTGAAAGGGGAAAATACTGCAGAGACAGGTTAAAGATACATACAGCACATGAAATTCGAAATCGTAATGGAGCCGGGTGCAAACGGATAGACGGAAGGCTTTTTCTCCGGCTAGAGAAAGAGACTGATTTCAGGCTCGAAATCCCATTGACTGCCTGCAAACCAACTTGAAACAAGTCTTCAGGAAAAGGAACAAAGTTTGAAGATGAGATATCAAAATTCATGTACAGCCCAAAACACCCAAACAGTATATTGTCTTAGCAATGCCTACTGAGGAAAAATGTTTTGATTTCTATGGTACAAATCAAGCAAGCTTTATTTTTTCGACATTATCTAATAGATTACCGCATATAGGATTGTTAGAAAGAAACAATCAATTTACTTAAAACATGCAGATACAGTATGTTGGCTATTTATTTATGGATTAAATAGGTCCAACTTCCTGCCTCGCGACAATAGGCCCAGGAGACTAATAAGTTGAGTTGGGTGAGCCCAATAAGTTGAGTGGGGCTGCGGTCCACAATAGACCTAACGGCAAGAATCCCAACAATAGACCCAACGTTCAGGTGAGTTGAGTCCGGTCGAGACCCGTGGGCGTTGTGTCTGTACGCTTTAAGTGAATTGGTTGCGTATTTCTAACAGCTCGAACTTTTGGGATTAATGGTTAGCGCCAACGATCCGACACAGTACCCATGAGTCTTGATTTGTGACTTGGCCCAACCCAGCCTCCCACCAACATGACTTGATCCAATCCAACCTCCCGCCACGAGGCAGGATATTGGGCCCCTTTAAGCCAACACCACATTGTATAGTTAAATCCTTTCAATGTACCGAATGAAAAGACAAGGCATGCATAGAGTTCTAGAAAGGAAAGAAAGGTAAGACATGCTTATACTTGAGTTTTATGTTAGGGAAAACAATCGGACGCATTTACAATCAGCATCCATATAACATCTTAAAACAACTAATTTGCACAATCTTTTGAGATATTTGTGTTACATTTCACTTCTAGACCCAACCCATTTATTGTTAAATGCAGCTCACTCGACGATTCATACATTCATCAGATTCCAGCATCGATCATGACAAAAACGAAACAATTTGCACATACAGCTATTTAGCTTTTTGTTTAGCAGTACGGATGTGATATAGGAATTTATATTTGGCCCCAATTTTCACCCAAATCAGCTTCAATCACAAAGGAAAAGATCAAAAGAACGTTCATGTACTCGATCAACTGTTAATCTTTACTTCGATCTACCAAACCCCACCATTTCCAGCAGCAAACACATCCAATCGGAACAGCAAAGCCCACACTTCAAATCAAACGCATCGTTATCTCCATAACACATCACAAATCAAACAATTCAAGAATAGATCCATCCAAAAACCCTAGAAAGAGTCACGAATCAAACAACCAGGGGTTCAGATTCGGGAAGAGGCGAGATCGTAAGGGATCGTACCGTGGCTACACTGCTACGGCGCGGCGTTGCGGAGATGGATGAGATCGCCGATCCGGTGGTAGAAGCCATGGGAGGCGAGATCGAGGTCGAGATCGGGATCTCGAGAGAGAGGAGCGGCGAAAATAAAGCGGAGTGGCGATGAAGAGCGAGGGAGAAGTGTGTACTCCCCCGTTTTATAGGAGAGCTTGGAGGTATATATATACGTGGACCAGGTTTACCACGTCAGCATACTAAAAATATCGTATGCACCGGGTGTACAAGTGTAACTTATACACCGCGTTTCTATAACCCATATTTTGAATAATTTTTTACTATTTAATTTTACATTTTGTCACTTCGATTTTAAAGTTTAAGTTAATTATTTATTTTAATAAATTTATAGTTACAAAAATTTTATGAAATATGCTAATTAAATTTGTACAAGTAAACGATACATTTGAAATTTAAAGTCGAAGAATCTTTGATTGTCTCAAATCTAATAAATTAAAAGATTAAATAGTAAAATAAAAATTTTAAAAATTTGAGCAGTCAATTTAAAATAATTTATAATACTGCTAAGATTTGTCGCTCTTAATTTACTAATACTATCAAAATTAATTGTTTATTATCATCAATTTGTAAATAACTTTATCTATTAATTTATTTTCACAAAATTTTATATCTGAATTCAATAATTATTCTAAATTGGTAAGTAGAGTTAGACTTTATCAGTTTGGAATAAAAAAAATAGAACCCAAGAAAAAGTAACAC
>CM054953.1:9163123-9240103 GCA_029168755.2 Tillandsia fasciculata
GCGCAACAAATTACATATTTTAAAAATTATTTTTTTATTTTTTTTAGATAAATAACATAAATATATAATATATATATTATATATAATATATATATATATATTATATATAATATATAGAGAGAGAGAGAGAGAGAGAGAGAGGGAGAGAGAGTTTGTGCTGGAATGCTATTGATAGCACAAGCCCAACTTTACCACCTATTTTAATTTGTAGCCCTTCGATCGCATTGAGATTCGTGCAAATCCTTTAATTAAAAAGAAAATTTTTTTATTTTTACTTTTTCTTTTTACTTTTTTTTTTCATTAAAGAGTCTGCACGAATCTCAATGCGATCCAAGAACTACAAAATGGGTGGCAAAGTGGGCTGGTGCTATCAATAGCATTCCAGCACAACTCATATGAGTTGTGCTGGAATGCTATTGATAGCACCAACCCAACTTTGCCACCCATTTTGTAGCCCTTAGATCGCATTGAGATTCGTGCAAATCCTTTAATTAAAAAAAAAACTTTTTACTTTTTACTTTTTCTTTTTATTTTTTTTTCTCTTTTTCATTAAAGAGCTGCACGAATCTCAATGCGATCCAAAGGCTACAAATGGGTGGCAAAGTTGGGCTGGAATGACCAGCCCAACTTGCCACCCATTTTGTAGCCTTTGGATCGCATTGAGATTCGTGCAGGCTCTTTAATGAAAAAGAGAAAAAAAAAAAAAAGTAAAAAGAAAAAGTAAAAAGTAAAAAGCTTTTCTTTTTAATTAAAGGATTTGCACGAATCTCAATGCGATCTAAGGGCTACAAAATGGGTGACAAAGTTGGGCTGGTGCTATCAATATCAATAACATTCCAGCACAACTATATATATATATATATTAAAAGTTAATATATTTAATTTTTCTATGTCAGAATTTTTATTATTATTTTGTTATATTTTATAATTTATACTAAAAATATTTTTAAAATTTAAAAAAAAAATATAGGTAGAATCAAATCTGATCGTATAGGGTAATACGGTTCGTCAAAATAACTATAATTTCACACTCGAAAACTTATTTTAAACTTGCAGTATTATTTCAGAAATAATATTTCAGCCCATCAAATTTTTATTATTTCGGTCTCCGATTCGTCAAATCATCAACACCTGAAAAATTTATTTATTTATTTATTTATTTATTTTTTATTTTCAGAATGTTCTAAAGAACGGATAAATGATGAATTCAAATTAATGCACTCACAATTTTGAATTGAGTGTATTTTTTTTTTAGTTTTACTTTATTACTAAAAATCTTACTTTTTTTATCGAAAGAATTTACTGTTTGGAATTTTGACTTCTTTCTTTTTTCAGAAAGAAGTCAAGATCAGATACATGATGGATCCAGATTGATGCACTCACAATTTTGAATTGATTATAAATTTTTTTTTATTACTTTATTATTGAAAATCTCACTTTTTTATCGAAATAATTTACTGTTCGGCCTCTCGACTTCTTTCAGAAACGACTTTTTTCTCCGCAAAAATTGGCAAAAAATCTAAAAAGGCTTAAAGTCTAATTTTAGAAAGCAATATAAAATCTAATATTTTTTCAAATGCTTTAGGGCTGGTGTGATCGTATTTGATAATATTATGTCGATCGACACTCTTACGTGCCTCTCCGGATCGCGCGTGTTCGATTCATCAGTTTTACAAATCATCAACGCACAAGATATTTTTTTTTTTTTTTCGAAATGTTTTGAAGGACGGTCCGTGACTGCATGTTGGTTGACAGGACAAAATATATATTTTTTTTAAAAAAAAGAAAAAAATAAAAAATAAATATTTAAAGAAAAATTTTATTTTTGTCAATTATATTCCTGCAGTGTGAAATTTTGTAAAAGAAAATTAGCAAATAAAATTAATTAATTAAAACTAATGTAGTAGAATTATATAAATTCAACAAAATTATTTAATAAATTATTAATTTTATTACGGAACGAGTAACTTCTGTTACTAATAACAAATTATCTTACATAATATATAAAATTATAAGTTTATCTTTCTAACTCCTTCCAAACTATTAATTTTAACTTAAAATTTTAAACTATTTAGATTTTAAATTCCTTCCCAACTGTTTCAATATGTAATTTTTAAATTTTAATTTAAAATTTTAAATTATTTAGATTCTAAAATTTTAATGATGTAAAATTTTTCTTAATTTAAGATTATTTTTCTATTTTTAGTTATATTTAGACCGATATATATATATATTTGGGGAAGAGTGGAATTTGATGGGTTGTTGATGGATGTGATCTGATGCTGCTGATGTTGGTGATGATGATGATGCAGAGATCTTGGTGGTGATGTCCATTGCATGACCCAGCATCCACGTCGCCTACTGCATCCTCCCCCATTGACTTGCTTGAACAATCGCTATCTTTACAATGAATTCTTTTTTTTTTTTTTTTTTTTTTTTTTTTTTGAGAATAAGATCGCTAAATAATTAAACTTAGCAAACAATTGAGACAGTGGGCTCAGATGAAATAATAATAATAATAATAATAATAATATAATAATAATGAATCATCATATAATATAATAATTCAATATGGACTTTCAATGATTAAGAATAAAAATTTAAAATAACTCTTGCTTAATAAATTATTCTGAAATAATCCATTAAAAAATATTCCACCTCTCCCATGAAATAGAAACTATACCTTAGGGACAGTGAATGAATTTTTTTTTTTTTTTTTTTTTTTTTTTTTTTTACATTAGCTTATCTTCTAATATGAGATTATATGAATATAAGGCTATATAATTTTCCGTTATGTAATTATTTTTATTTACTAATTATTATTTACTAAAATAAACTATAAAATATAAAAAATTATTTTGTTTACTAATTATTATTTGCTAAAATATATTATAAAATATAAAAAATTATGTTATTTAGATGAGATATAATTTATTATTTATAATTAAATTACCATTTTAATTAATTTATAATAATTAAAATTAATATATATATATTATTATATATATATATATATATATTATATATATGATATATATATATATATATATATATATATATATATAGGTAAGGGCAAAATTTGTATTTTGATAAAATATCTATCATTTTTTTCACTATTCTCTACTATTCCATAATTATAACCAAACACAATTTTTTCTATTACAAATAATACCAACTTTTAAACCAAATATAATTTAACTTTTATAATTGATTATCCCACTATTCTGGATATAAAAAAAATTATATCTCTTAAATTTATATCCGAATCAAACGGGGTATTCTAATGTAACTATACTTGAAGGAACATTGTTCATAGAATCAATAAGATAGTCTTATGTGTACTACATGAGTAGAAAAGATTTTTTAATAATATGAATTATAGCTATTTTAGGTGCTTAGAAGAGTAGCACTAGCAGTAGAAGCAGGAGAAGAAGAAGAAGAACCACCACAGTAGTAGGATAAGAAGCGAAAGAAGAAGATGATAATGAAGAAGAACCACCACTGCTACAGTAGTCAAACACAAATCGAATTTTTCAACTCGATACTTAAACGAGTCGGCCTCAACTCGCTCGTGTTCGACTCGTTGACATTCCTAATTATAACAAGGCTTATTTGCAAGATATAAGAGTTTCTTTCTCGCGAAGATTTAGAAGAAATCAGTAAATAGATGGGACGTAGCAATACATTTTTAACAACCTATTATATTTGAATTCATATTAGATATTTGAATTTCTCATAATACAAACTTTATTCTGCATAAATTCGTTATGAATACCAATCAGGTGCATTCTAATTCTAATATGATTTTACTTCAGCCACGATAGTGATTTGTGAATTAAAGTTTTGGCTATTTATTTATGAGTTAAAATATATCTAATTTTTTTGTTATGTAATAATAAATTTAGAAAACTAATTAAAGATGAATTAGATGAATCTAATAAGTTGAATAAAAATACAGTCACAACAGACATAAGAATAAGAGGTCTAATAATAAACTCAACATTCAATGGATTAAGCGAGGTTAAAATTCGCAAAGCATTATAGTTGAATCTTTAAATACGATAAATATATTTTTTCTATCGATATTTATTTTTAAAATAATTAATTAACATTTACGATCCGAACAAAAGATAAATAATTTTAAAATTTTAAAATTTTGAAAAATACGAAATATGTTATAATTAATTTTATAATTTTAAAAATTAAAATAAAAATACAACATAAATATAAATAATAAAATATAATATTATTAATATAATAATATATATTTATTATATATAATATAAATTTTAATAAAATATTATTATATTTTTCATACGATCAAAAATTAATAAAACTTTTATTAATAGTTCATACAGAATTTATTTATATCACAAAAAAATTATATATATTTATCAAAAAAACTAAAATATATATTATCTTACATTATATATATATATATATATTAATTATATATACTACGAATCGATATTAAACACACGCATAAAACATATTCACATTAAATACGAGTCTGAGTCCGACACGAACTCGCAAGTGTCAGACACGAACATGCAAGGCTTATAAAAATATCCCTAATACATAATTCAAGAATGATTTTTAGAGGGTTTGCGATCTAAACCCAAGTGGTCTCATTTCATTGCATGCTCCACCAGCAACGTAGGCTCGATTCATTTTTGCTGTCGGCAATTTCACACTCCTGACACGTTTTTAGTGTTATCAAGTTGGATCAAATTTAAGTTAGTTTATTAAACGAGCCGATCGAGCAAAAGGAACACCTTTCGAGCCAATTTGGGAGCAAAACAAGACCAGTTCTTAAGCACTAGTAAGTGGCAGCAGTTGAGTTATTCAATAAGTACACTTCAATGAAAAAAGAAAGAAATATATATTATCAACTAAGCCAATGACTTACCACGCTTTGTAACTAGGCCAATGACTCGGCCAGTCTCAAATGCTTTGTAACTACGTCGAGGGCGTGTTCGTTTCGATCCAAGTCAGGGTTGAAGTGGCCTAGTTCCCGTAACTGGAGATCGTCGGCATTTGGACGGTATCGCAGAGCTCGACTTTAACTCGCAGCCCTGGACAGGGTGTAGTTCTGAGTTACCGAACACCTCAAGTGGTGGAGAGCAAAAATTTTTTTAAAAAAAAAGGAACAAAAATACATGGTCAAAAAAAGAATGTTCGTACGTCACAAAAAGAAGAAAACATAATTTCTCAGTTAAAATATTGGCTCAAACAATCATACATCAAATATAAAGAAATTCACTTCCTTAACTGAGAAGCTTTATCATCAGGTCAGCGGCGCATCGAGGAATAGCTAAAAGTTGGTATCAGTTAATTGTGCTTCCAGTATCATCAGCTCCGAAGGAAACGAAAACTAAACTTGGAGATTACTTCTAAGCCAGCTGCGAACAATAAAACAAAACGTTAGTGTGTCGAGTTACTACAAGATGTCGTGCGAAGGGCTCAACGAAACTCTAATGGGCCGTTGGTGTACCGAAAAGCATAACGTCGAATTCGGAACACAAAATTTATAAACCACTTTTGGAGGAGTCTTTGAAAGAAATTGGAAACTGAATTGAAATTTAATACGCCGTATCAAACTGAAGGGGTGAACTGGAGTCTCGGCAATCTGCTGCGTGAACTAGCTGGGAACAAGGATTGGTCAACAATGATTGACTAGAGAATCTAGAATTCACAAACAAATTGAAAGGCCTTGAAAACAAAGCAAGGCTTATAGCACGGGACGTCAAAATTTGAAGAGTCATTTCTTGGAAGGTTCAAACGCAATGCGAGCTCCTTGACTGAACCTAGCTTCTCCTAATGCCCTTCTTGTAGGGAAATGAACCTAAGAAGTGTGATGAGCTGCATTTCTTGGGACCATGTTACCAAAATATCAACAAGCGTGGGCTCATGAGAAGGAAGTGACTCGCTTACTGATCCACACTGTGCAAAGAGCACAAAATCAAACAACATATGAATGTTCTAGGCACATTGACCAAAGTAACTTTACTTGAGGAGTGCTCTAAGGGATTGTTTCCATCCTTGGGATGCCAAAATTTCAGAATGTGTTATGCTTTCAGAGTATTGAAAACAAGCCTTGTAAGCACTAGTCAATTATGTGCCATGTGATATACCATTAATTTCAGACCCTGAGAGTGCGCTGATTAAATAGTATTGCAGAATCATTAGAATAACAAAAAAAAAATTGCCATTTACAGCAATCCTGTCAAAATTTTGGCATTCATAGTAAGCTGATTATCAAAATTTTTCTTTTTGGCTTGTTCAAACTTTCTATGTTTCTGGTCCTGTTGTTTTGTTAGACTTCCTTACCTCAAAACCTGAAATTGTTTAAAACAACTCAAATTCTTAAAACCAGAAAAATGGGAGCGCAGCCCAAGTACAAATGAAACAAGCCTTAGCCTCAAGGTACATGCCTGCGGTTCCTCAAAAGCAAAGCGAGCATTCTAAATCACCACTGCTCTGATTGAGCCCTAGATATTCACTCTCTCCCTATGTTTCTATTATTTAAGAAACACTGGCATTTTTATTTATCTAGAAAGATCCTTTCCAAGTCCATCGGCAAGGCTTGTCCTTACGTACTCAATTCACATATCCTCCTAATTTCCATTTTCTGTAAGTTGCTAAACTCTCCATTCTGTTTAAAAATGTACCTCGAAATAACTTTAAACGCCCAAAAACATATTATATTCATTAATATTTGTTCTGTTGCATTCTTTCGGACGTATTAATGTATGCATCTCTCTTAGGGTTCATTATTCTTCAACATTTGTTGGACCTCAGCCTAGATCGGTGCAGACCTAGTGGACATGGACGGTGAAATACTACAATCTTAAACCATAGATTGAACCTCAGTAATGATGGATTTAAATAGATCAGTCCTGTCATATCTTGATTTACCCTCAGAATGCGGCCAGTTACTTCATGGCCTTCTTAATCCTTTCACTTTATTTTCTTAATCCTTTCACTTGTTCTGTTGAATTTATTCAACTGTTCCATGAAGAGCTCAAACAGAGCATCCCCAACTAAAAGGTGCGCTCATTAATTGTAAAAGGAAAAAAAAAAAAAAGAATTTGTCTACTTAGAACTCATAAAAAGATAGTGAAAAGTAATAATAATAATATCATTACAAAAGAGAACCGAAAAAAAGACATCCAACAATAGGATATATATTTAGAAAGTTGGCAATCATGGAGGAAAAATATTACGAGCATAAAAAGTAAGAGCGAACAACATTAGTATTCCACTCAAAGCAGCAATTGGCTTTCCAACGAACCATTAATATGAAGTTACTTTTTATCATAATTAGATGGGACAGATCCTTCTGTTAAATGTTTTGACCATTCACATTTTGATCCCATTTTGACTAAGCTTCGAATAGTCTTCAAAGCAACATCAAATGCAAAAACTCTCGAAGAAACATCAATATGCAATAGAAGAGGCAACCAGGTAATTTCGAGAAAAAAAGAAATAAGCTTTGTCAAAAGAATTAATTTAATTTAATTCTACAAAGAACAAAAATTAGAACAACCCAATGTGGTACAAGCTAGAAAAAATGATAGAAGCCCTGAGTGTACAATATGAAATAAGTAGAGCATATAAAAAGTGTACTCTTTTACTTAGTAAATTTATACATGCTTTACACAACTATAATAAATAAGAAATATCTCATTCCAACTAGAATGATGATAAAAGATATTACTAAGAACTTCTACACCAGATTTGACGACTTCATTTTGCTCGTCAAAATAAAGATGGTATGCTTAAGAAATTTCATTTGATAGTCACTGACTACCGTGAGATCTTATACTAAATGCTCTCCTATTTAGGACAATTTAGATACTGTTTACTCACTCACACTACTTACATGGCAATTATCATATAAAAGTCATGAAGGGAAACAAATAGGCAGTAACAATGTAAATGGAATAAGATAGTAGAACAAAAATAATTAATGTGAGCGTACCTGACGACAGCAACTTCTAAGTTGTTTCTGAATGCTTCGACAAAGCAGCTTCATGCTCCTTTCGACGGCGTTCTCTCTGCGCGCTATGTAGTATAAGAAACAGACATGCAGAAAATAGTAGAAACTATTCTTTTGGATACAGCTGAAACCCGAAAAAAAAAAAAATCCAACAATCAAGTTTTATACTTGCAAACCTATAAAATATGACTTACTAAAACAAAAAATATCCAAAGGTATTAATAATTACTTGCTGACAAGTATATAGTTGCACCCCATGAAAGCCTCATTTGGTACTCAATAAACTCTGAAATGTGATGAATGAGTAAAAACAACAACTTAAGATTTTCAAACTAAAATCACAGCCACATCAGTTTTGATTATAAGCAGTAGACACCAATTAAGTAGATCCGCAAAAGATATCATGCAACAATCGATTTTCTACTAATGATAAAAAACACTCAAAAGTCTATCTGTCAATGGGAACTGACCGGTGTTGAGAGTGTTAGCCGTATATTGTTTAATCTTTTTCTTATATTTTTACATTTGTAAATATGAGTATAACAACTTGTACTTGAGTAATATCTATATAAACAGCTATTCCATCTGATATAAGTGTGGGGATAATTTCTTCATGCATATCGTTTCATGGCATCAGAGCAGGACGATACCTTGGGATTTCTTGCTATCTTCCTCCGCAAACTTCAACAATGGCTGCCACATCATCATCCTCTTTCAGTCAAAATCTATTTGCCATGAACATAACTGATTATGTTCATAAGTGCTTAGAAATGAATAAATATTTGGCATGGTTTCATCTTTTTGATCCGTTCTTGGAGATCTGTGATCTTCAAGATCATGTGAAGACTAATGTTTCACCTCCTCTTGAAACTATTTTTTCTTCTGACAACAAGATTGTCCAAAATCCAGCTTATATCACTTGTCATCGTATTGATTGACTCATTTTGAGTTGGATTAATGCGGCTATTAAGAAAGAAAATTTTCCATTGGTATATCATTCCATCTTAGCCGGTTCTGCATGGACAGCACTTGAAGAGCATTTTCTTGATAAATCCACCTCTATGGGTTTGCACCTTGTGTGCAGCTGTCCCAACACCTAAATTGGTGTGTATTAGGAACAGCGGGTGGTCTAAGGAGACCTATGGCATGTCTCGAGAAACTCCAAGGAGTTAGTTGAAGGTCTCAATAGGTTAGGTGGTAGTTTGGGCGAGGTTTGAAAATTGGTTAAAGAAATCGATATTTTGATCACATCAGTTCATATTATTGGCGACTTAATGTCGCGGGTAGTTATCGGTTTCTTGTTGGGAGCCAATTGGACTCTTGTTGAGTTGGCTTAGGGGTCAATCTAGTTCCGGAAGTCAGTTTGCTGAATCGATGTTCCGAGTATATTGTAGTGCATTTCGGTGCGGTATAGGTGTGTTGGTTGGTTTATCAATAAGTTCATTTGGCGCTTAGAGGCATTGGCGGAATCGCAGACTCAACTATTCGGTATATATGTGGGTGCTTCGATCCGAAGTCGGTAAAGTGGTGCCTGCTTGGTTACCTTCTTTTATTCTTTATTCTCCTCTATGGTTCATGTTGAGTACCTCTTTTGCACGACTTGGCTTATTATCATATTTGCTCTACTTCAGTTGACATAACATATAGATTATTTTGAGTTGCAGAGCGGTGTACCTTTTGTTACTTGATTGCATATATGATCGTTATTTAACCTAATCGGTCAGTATCACACTTGTTGCCCTCTTATTTTGTTACACTATCATACGACAGTCATTTGACCTAATTGGTCGGCATTACACATATTATCCTAGAGACATTGTTTGACCTTGTCGATCGGTGGATTACTTGGTTATATCTCTCGGTTGTTTGCCGTCAGTTTGGCTATTGAGCATATAGCATCGATCGCTACAGCTCATGGCGCATTTCACGTACACCAGCAATTTGGACACCATAATAAGATTTTTTTCAAAAAAGTTGTCGAATATCAACCCTTGAGCCCTATGCGGTATATTTTGCAGTGGGGCGATATGCTCGGTGACTAAGCACGGTGTAGCATTGCCTGAGGTCTTATGTCCGTTCAGCTTGAGAAGAAGTGTTAGCCATATATTATTTAATTTTATCCTCATATTGTTACATTGTCAATATAGGAATAACAACTTCTACTTGAGTAAGATCTATATAAACAACTATCCCATCTGATAGAAGTGTGGGGATAGTTACTTCATGCATTTCGTTTTCAGGATGAATGCTTTAAGATTGTATTCAATGGCAAATGCAGTAGCATAATCCTTTGTAGCACCTTCTTTATTTCTTCACACGATTCTCCTTAATATCTTTTCTTTTTCTCCAATGTGTTCCTCATCTCTCTATCTCTCTTTCTTTCATAATGACACACGCATCACAGAGCACAATTACTGAACCTCCATGAAGTTCCAATTCCCCATCTTCAAGCATTCCATTTCTTACTAACTCTCACAATCCAAAATCTAACAGACTAAAACTAATCAATGGTAAGCTCTGGAAGTCCAACACCTTACGACACCAAACAATGGATTTAGGAAAACTAGAACTCTCATTCTTCTGAATTGTAAAATTTAGGGGAGCCAACCATGGTGTAAATACATATATAATCACTGCGAGCAAATAATTGAAATCATGAAAAACGCATAATAAAGGCAAAGTAAACATTAAAATGATGCATTGTTAACTGAGCAGTAATTGAATGGGAAGAAGGAGGAAGCGTATTTACCCTGCGCTCCCAGTAGGGGAGGAAGCAGACGAAATCATAGACGGGGGAGACGGTGTTGACCAGCACCAAGTTCAACCCTATGAACAACAAAAGCGACGCCATGGGCTTCGTTCTGTGCGGCATCTCCTCACTGCTCCGCCGCCGCTCTGGAGGAATTCAAGGGCGACTAATTGCGCGAAAAGTTATTTCGGAAACCAACCCTCTTCTTTCCGAACGCAGTAGCTTCGCTCTACGATCGCTCGCCGCTCCTCACACTCGCGTGGCAGCGCAGCACCGTCGCTCCTACCCGTTTACTCCCTTGCCGGGCCGCCGCAGGCTGATGGAGGGATTGATTGCTGGGCAGACCGACAATGAGACTCCAACTGCTCGACTAGAACCGACGGAGTTATTTTGCAATCCCAGCCTTTGGCCAGACTACATGAGAATAATAAAGGGCTATAGCCTAGAGAGGGCCTTTTCTTTTGGCTAAAATACAGAATTTTTTTTGTAAATATTTATTTTTTTACTTTTCTTCCTGATTTTCAAAAACATATATTTTACCCCCTTGAAATATCAGAAAATATTTTCAGGAAGTTACAGTATTAATGAAAATGGTGAAATAACCATATTGCCCTTACTTGCTCTATAAAGAAAAAATTAATTTTTAATATATTTATATTATTTTAAAGATATTTTCGGTATAAATTATAAAAATTGACGGAATATTGACGGAATCCTAATGGAGGGGTTCCAAATGCATCAACTTGAATTTTTGAGAGGATAAAATATAAGTTTTGAAAGTCAGGAGGAAAAGTGAAAAAGCGGATATTTACAGAAAGATTTTATGTAATTTAGCCTTTTCTTTTCTTTTCTTTTTTTTATCCACAGCTGATTATCAGATAGAAGATAACTTTTAGTTCAACTAAATTTAAGATAAAAATTATTTTTTATCACTATTTCTCTGATAGGAAGTTAATTTTTAAAAATTATCATTCTTTCTCTTTTACTTACTGAAAATTTCTTTACTAAAAAATAAGATGGTAAAAATAAACTTATTGTAAGACATGTTTGATTCACCAAAAGTGAGACCCGAATATGTTTATTTAGTAAAAATAAAAAAAAAACCACATTTGGTTAGAATGTTAAATCTTTTTTATGATAGAAAAATAGTAGCACTACTTTTTGCCACATTGGAGGGAAATCGTACATTTTGCATGGATTACTTTTCAAAAAACAAAACTTTGTCCACTAACCTCTTCAGTCTATTAAACTGATTTGTGGCAGTGTTAAAACTAGTATATATATATATATATATATATATATATATATATATATATATATACACACGCACACTCACTAGTTGAGTGTACGTGCAAATTACGAAGAATTTGATGTATAAATTACGACAAAAACAACCAAAAAAGCAATTTTTCCCAAACAGAAAGATTCCCCGAACAGATCTAAAAGAAGAAAACAAGCCAAAATTGATTAATCCGACTACACCAAGAAAAAGAAAAACAAAAAAGCACTGATTTGGTCTATAAACTACCCCAAAAAAAGGAAAAAAAAAGGAGAACAGGAGAGAGATTGAGTAAAAGAAGATTAAAGCAAATATAGATCATAAATACAAAAATATTCAAATTTATTATTAGTAATAACTTGTTATCAAACAAAAGAAAACAAGCCAAAATTGATTAATCCGACTGCACCAAGGAAAAGAAGAACAAAAAAGCACTGATTTGGTCTATAAATTACCCCAAAAAAGAAAAAAAATGAGAACAGGAGAGAGATTGAGTAAAAGAAGATTAAAGCAAATATAGATCATAAATACAAAAATATTCAAATTTATTATTAGTAATAACTTGCTATCAAACAGAAGAAGTAGAAAATGACCTCAACCGCAGGAGTCCCACAAGTGATTTCTTTTCTCACGTATTCTTCCTAATAAAAAACAAAATTTTGGATTAGGCAATTTAAATTATGACCCAATAAAAATAATTCTACTACACCAGCTAACTATCTATGCTTATACTGGATACAAAACTTTATGGTTATAAAGCTGTACAGAACTTAATGATATAAATGACAGAAGAGGCTCCTCCATAAGCAATTAACTAGCCAATATAATAAAAAAAAAGCTGACTATAAATGGTTGTGAAGTTGAAAGACCTGATGATTTACTTATCATGTTTTAAGCAATTCTTTAAGCAACAGAATAGAACCATTTTGAAATTGTCACACATAACACAAATAGAAGCATTATGTAACAACCCAGCCCACTAGCATTAATAACTCATTGGGCCGAAACCACAGTCCAAAATACTCAAGTCCAGTTATTATTACTAATGTCCATGTCATTTATATACCCAAACATAACTCTATTCCCATCCGATGTAAGACTATTGGGGTGTCACAGACTCTTCCCGTTTAGGCCTGACGTCCTCGTCAATCCAAACACACAGCCTAAGATCACCGGGCGATGTGAGACTTGTCTCACTATCCTCGCCATTCAGACCCTGACATAACCCGTCACCTTACCTTTCAGACCCTGGCTTAGCCGAGACTCGCCACACACTTCTGGCTGGTGACTGGTTCCGATACCAAATGTAACGACCCGGCCCACTAGTAATAATAACTCGTTGGGCCCAAACCACAGCCCAAAATGCTTAAGGCTAGTTATTATTACTAGTGTCCATGTCATTTATATACCCAAACATAACTCCATTCCCATCCAATGTAGGACTATTGGGATGTCACACATTATCTACCAATATCAAATAATGGCTAAATCCATTTCTACTCAGTAACATGATAGAAGCCTCACATCTTGATAAAAATTTTCTTACCTAATACATGTAATCATTTTAAAAAAAAATCATAGGTTGTATCCAGATATTTATAAAGCATAGTATAATACCTTCTCACAAAGCTATTTGCAATACACCCAGCAAAATCATATGCAGCAATTTTGGTTGAATCATCATTACCCTCTTCCAAAATGCTTAAGCCTAGTTATTATTACTAGTGTCCATGTCATTTATATACCCAAACATAACTCCATTCCCATCCAATGTAGGACTATTGGGATGTCACACATTATCTACCAATATCAAATAATGGCTAAATCCATTTCTACTCAGTAACATGATAGAAGCCTCACATCTTGATAAAATTTTTCTTACCTAATACATGTAATCATTTTAAAAAAAAATCATAGGTTGTATCCAGATATTTATAAAGCATAGTATAATACCTTCTCACAAAGCTATTTGCAATACACCCAGCAAAATCATATGCAGCAATTTTGGTTGAATCATCATTACCCTCTTCCTATGAATTAAAGGAACATAGTCAAAATATATAAAAAAAACACAATAGCAATTCCAGTTAAAAAGATAATTTATTCTATTAAATAAATGCTGATTATTGGGCATAATATAAGCCAATTAGACGAGAACAAATATATCCTACCATATTAAGTACAAAATATGAATAGAAGTCTATTGCTTTTGTAACGACCCGGCCCGCTAGCAATAATAATTCGTTGGGCTCAAACCACAGCCCAAAATGCTTTAACCCAGTTATTATTACTAGTGTCTATGTCTCTTATATGCCTAATCACAACTCCATTTCCATCCGATGTGGGACTATTGGGGTGTCACAGCTTTGGCACATGGCTATCACATCAATAGCTTTACTCTAAAGATTCTAAATGATCTTACCCACTCGAGGAAAATGCCTGTCGTGGGAGCCTTCCAATTTGGTGAAAGCTAAGCTTCCTGCATTAGCAAACAGCAAAGAAATGAAAACAAACAAATGCACTTCAAGAAAAATAGTAAAAGAATTACCAACAAACTATCCCCTTACAAAGTATTCAAAGTGTCGGCCTGGCTAATTAACCATAAGGACAAATGTTCAATAGCTGTGTTACAAATTTAGAAAGCATGAGAAATCTGAATATGCATTTTTTAATCAGATCTTTTTTATGCTCTTGATTGACATTCTAAAAAAAAAAAAAAAAAAAAAAAGAGGATAAAAGAACTTGTCAAGCAACTTCCTTCCCTAATTCAATTAATTATAAAGTAAGTGATTGGTTCTTTTTGTCATGCCTATATCCGTGTGTCTTATTGATTTCTTTTTGACAATAGATACTAAGATCTAATGGACCTGAATCATACAATTGATTACAGAATTGTAGCTGCATTTGCAAGGAAAAAATAAGTATTTGTACAGTGATCCCTATGATGGTCCTTTGGGGACTCAGATTTTCTTGGTTTAGTTTTGCAGGGGAAAGAAAAAAAATAAGATAGTCCCTTTCTCTTGCTGCATGCATACTGCATATAATTCTATCTCATAGAGCTTTAGGTTTTGGTCGACCAAAAGGCGTCGACTGTAAACTTTTTGAAATAACTTATGTAATTAAGTATTGCTGAAATCAAAGAAGTATCCAGTTGTCTCCGTCTAGACTCTAGATACACTGACTATGAAGTGTTGAAGCAACAAAATTAAATTCTATTTCACTGAGCTTTAGGTGAGGGGAAGGAGGCCAGTTCTGCAAGAAAGGAGGCCCAACACCCTGGCCCTGTGTGTGTGTGTGTGTGTGTGTCGGGGAGGGGTCTAGTAATTTATACTTAAATTTACAATTGGCTACTTCCAATCAAAATAAAGAAAATATATCAGTCACTACTTACATGATTAATTTGATGCGAAGGCTGACGCCAAAATAACATTCCAAGTGCATGTGTTCAAGAGATTTAAAGTGATTTAAAGAGATATATGTACTAAAGATGTATACAAGAACACATGATGTGTCCGAGGAACCAAGCACCCTCCAAGGAATCAAACATACGTATCATGGACATTTCTATAAGCCTCGCGTGTCCATGTCGGACTCGTGTCCGATATGAACACTTTTTTGGCGCGCGTTCAATACCGATTCATAATATACAATTAAAAAAATATATATTATATTTTATTTTATTTTATTTATGCATATATAATGTAAGACGATAAATATTTTAGCCTTTTGATAAGTACCTACAAACTTTTTTTTAACTATATAAATAAATTATATATAGTGGATAATTTTTTTTCTTAAAATATATAAACTATCAATGAAAAATTTTATTAACTTTCATATGAAAAATATAGCTATACTTAATCAAAATTTATATTTTATATATAATAAATATATATTATTATATTAATAATATTATATTTTATTATCTGTGTTCATACCGTATTCGTGTTTTAAATTTTTGAAAGTTGCCGAGTCGCTGTGTCCGAGTTATATCGTGTCCCGTGCCAGTATCCGTAACGCTTAGAATCAAACTTACATTGGTAACATTTCTTATTTAATCGACCGTCCCTAGCGCAAGTGGCAAAGAATTTGATAGTTGATATCCGAGATCCCAAGTTCGAAGCCTAGTTGCTTCACATTTCCAGCTAAGTTAATTTTCAAAATAAACGAAGAGGATAGTACGGTATCTTCCTCTCAAGAAAAAAAAAAAAAAAAAAAACATTTCTTATTTACCATAGCCCTAAATTCCTTCCAGTTTTTAACATTAGTATTGAATCAAATCATAAATCAGCTAAACAAAAGCATACTTCAAACACAATCCCAAAAATAGAAACCCATTTCGATCTCTATAGTACTAAACCTCATAGTTTGCGTCCTCACTGTAGTCAAACTCAATAGCGCGAATCGATTGAAATGAGCAGGATTGCAAATCTACTAAGATCGACGACAAATGGGAATCGAAACTCCCCAAATTGCAACATTAGTTAAAACCCTAAAGGATTCGAAAGAGAAGGGGATTGCACCTTGCAACGGAGGTGTTCGTTGGGGATCCCGGAGACGATCTCGACCTCGCCGGGGCTGGGATCGACGAGGGCACCCGAAGAGAGCGATCGCGCAGAATAGGAGAGGGCACGACGGGTTAAGGAGAAGGAGCACTAGCGAAGGTTGTGTGTTCGTTCGCCGTAAATTATTTTTTTGATTTAAAAAGTTATTTATTTAGTCATAAAATTTTGTTTTATATTTTTTTTTTTTTACGAATTTAAAAAAAAAAATAGTGTGCTTTTATTATTACTAGTTAAACACCCGCGCTTCGCTGCGGTAATTAAAAAATAATTAGATATTAGACATAATTTATTATATTTAAAAGTTAGAAATAATTTGGCATATTATATTTAATTTAAATTAGTTTCTAGAGAAAAACTTAATATTAAAAAAATAAATTGTATGGAGGACAACCGGTAATCCTTCATTTGCTCTAGATGAGCTTGCTTCATCAAATCTACAATCAATGTAAATAATTTGATATTCAATGTAAATAATTTCATATCATAAATAAATTATAATTATATATATGATAGTAAATAATTAAGTAGCAAAACTAATTTAAATTAGATATCTTACGCAAGTGGAATGAGGATCATGCTTTTTTATCTTTAATTACCTTATTTATTTCAAATTTCAGGTAAAATGTACTGGAAGAATTAGTATTTATAGAAATTAGTATTTATAGAATTAGTAATTATCATACTGGAAGAATTAATATGATAGCAAATATGCCATAATCTGACAAATTCTAGAAATCGTAGGGACAGAAAAAGAAAGCAGCTATGATGGTAAATCTGCCATAATCTGACAAAATCTGCTCGACATTTTTAGAAATTAATTATTTTCGAAAGTATCACATCAATCAAATCAATATTTATAGAGATGATGAGTATATATTTATAGTAATCTTAGACTCTATAATAATTTTAGAGATAGGAAAAGAGAGGAACATACTATACTGAGAGAATTATTATTGATAAAATTCTTAGAGACAGAAAAAAAAGTAGTTATGATAGCAAATCTACTATAATCTGACAAAATCTATTCAAAATCTTTGAAAAATTTATCATTTTCGAAATTTGCATATATTAAAAATTTTAAAACGGTTTTCGTTCGCGCTAAGTTAAATAAATAAATAAAATTAATAAATAATAAAAAAAATAATAAATAAATAATGAGGATTTTAAATTTTACTCCAGCACCCTCTACTTCTGAGTGTGCACGATATGGATCCTAATAATAATTTTACAAAATCTATGAAAATTTTCAATAAAAATCTTTTTCTAGATTTCCAACATATTTTTGAAAATGCTAGCAGATTTGCTATCATAGCTGCTTTTTGTCCCTTGGACATTACTATTTAAAAATATCATGGTGAATATTTTTAGGCCATGAGGAAATCTACCATAACAAATCTGCCATAAACTGTCAAAAATCTGTTCAAAATATTTGGGATGAAAGACAATGATAGAAAATATATAATATTTTTAGACTTATAAATAAAATTTTTAAATATATAATATTTTTAGACTTATAAATAATATTTTTATTTCTAAATATTAGAAGATTTTCAAAAATTTTGTAAAACATCTTCAAAATATTTTGATAGAATTCTTGGGAAAAGAAAAAGATAGTAGGTATGATAGCAAATCTCAATTATACCAAAATCTGACATAATCCCTAAAGACATGTTCTAACCTATGATAGCATTTCTTGGGAACAAAAAAAAAAAGAATAGCTATGATAGCTATGATAGGTTTGATAATTATTTATAGAATTCTTTCTCTCAAAAAAATTTATTTATAAAAAGCTTAGGGACAGAAAAAAATAGTAACTATAATAGTGATTTTAGAAATAGGAAAAGAGAAAACATACTATACTGAGAGAATCATTGCTTATAGAATTCTTAGGGACAGAAAAAAAAAAAAGAATAACTATGATAGCAAATCTTCCATAATCTGACAATCTGTTAAAATATGTCCCTAAGGTAGCGTTTGGTTCGGGAATTAGAAAAATTTTGTTATACCGGGGATAGGTACAGATTCTGGTATTAGCAGGAATTAGTGTAAATTTGCGTTTGGTTCGATTTATGAGTTATACCGGAATTAAAGTAAATTGTGTTTGGTAAATTATATAGTATTAAGGAGAATAAGAAGAATTGGTAAAAATTGTGTTTGGTTGAGTATAGAGGAATAAGAAGAATTGATAAGTGATAAATTTGTGTATTGACTATTTTGCCCTTTATGATATATTATATAAATAAAATAATTTATTATATTAATCAACCTAATAATAAATTTAAAATATTATTAAAATTGTAAAAATATTTAAAAATATAATAAATAAATAAAAGTACTAAAAAAAATATATAAAATTATATATTAAAATATTTAAAATGTTTGATTGTTTAACCAGTAAAGAATACCTAAGAAAATTTTAATTTTTTCCTTTTAAAATATTCTATCATTCTTAAGTACTTTTAAAATATTTTTATAGTATAATTTAATATTAATCTAAATTTATTATAAGGATGATTAATAGCATATAATATTATTTTTTAAAATTAATCATAAATGGTGAAATAGTGAGTAAAAAAATTTAAAAAAATTCAAGCACTAATAATAACTATCTGGATGTTAAATAACAGTAAAACAGAATGTCATGACCAGATATCAAGTAAATAACGAATCAAACAAATGGGGTCGCGCCGCGGAGAGGGGCCGCAGAGGGTCGCGCCGCGGAGAGGGGCCGCAGAGGGGCGCGGCGCGGAAAGGGGCGCAGAGGGGCGCGGCGCGGAGAGGGGCCGCAGAGGGGCCGCGGAGGGGGTGCCGCAGAGGGGCCGCGAGGGAGATCGGAGGGGGTAGTCGCAGAGGGTGCCGCGGCAAGGAGAAGGTGCCGCAGAGGGGGCCGCGGCTGCGGAGAAGGTGCTACAAGATAGGGTCCGCAGAGGGCCGCAGAGGGGCCGCGAGGGAGATCGGAGGGGGTAGCCGCAGAGGGTGCCGCGGTAGGGAGAAGGTGCCGTAGAGGGGGCCGCGGCTGCGGAGAAGGTGCCGCGAGGGGCCGCAGAGGGGCCGCAGAGGGGCCGCGAGGGAGATCGGAGGGGGTAGCCGCAGAGGGTGCCGCGGTAGGGAGAAGGTGCCGCAGAGGGGGCCGCGGCTGCGGAGAAGGTGCCGCGAGGGGCCGCAGAGGGGCCGCGAGGGAGATCGGAGGGGGTAGCCGCAGAGGGTGCCGCGGTAGGGAGAAGGTGCCGCAGAGGGGGCCGCGGCTGCGGAGAAGGTGATCGGAGATCGGAGATCGGAGATCGGAGATCGGAGAGCTGGAAGTGATGAAGAAACCGAGTTCGGCAATGGGGATGAAGAAAAATTTTTCGGAAGAGGGGATGAAGATGAGGTTGGGGAGAAGAGTAAAGCAAGAAGAAAGCTTGTCTCGAACCCCGTGCAAAAACTCGGTTCCTCCCAATTCCAGCATTTGATGGGAATTCAAATCCCCATTCCCATACCTCCTATTCCAGCAGAGATGGAATTCGGATTCCAGCTATACCTATCCCCGTTTGGGTATGGAAACGGGGATAAGGGGGGTATTCCCCCCTTATCCCCGTTACCAAACGGGGCCTAAGTGATAGCATAAAAATACTATGACAAATATGTCCCGCCCTTTCAAAACAATATGATAGAAAATATTCTAATATCACACTAAATCTAAATCTAATAATTATGAATACACTAACATTATTTTCAAATTTAGTGACATGGTAGAAAATCTTCAGTGGTCACATCAACCACAAAGCAAATCTTGTAATATTACAAAGAGGATTTAGTAATTATGAAATTCAATATTAGAAAATATTCTAATATCACATCAAACTAAAGTCTAGTAATTATGAATAAACAAACATCATTTTCAAATTTAGTGGCATGATAGAAAATCTTCAGTGGTCACATCAATCTCAAAGCAAATCTTGTAGTATTACAAAGAAAATTTAATCTAAAGTCTATTAATTATGAATATACAAACATGACTTTCAAATTTAGTGACATGATAGAAAATCTTCAGCTGTCGCATCAATCTAAAAGCAAATCTTGTAGTATTACAAAGTAAATTTAGTAATTATGAAATTGCATAGTTGGAAATATTCTAATATCACATCAAATTAAATTCTAATATATAATAATTTATAATGAAAAATTCGGGCGGCGACTCGTGCTTCCCCCCGTGCTTCGCCTTCTTGGGCGCCGCTGCCGCGGGCGCCGGGACGGGGGTCGGGGCTGCGGTGGGCTTGAAGAGCTCCCGCGGCTGGAGCACCAGAGGAGGAAGAGGAATATCCACGGGAAGAGAAAAAAGAAAAGTACTTATAAATTTGAACTTAATAACCAAAATCTCATACAATCTTACAAATTCTAATATATTAATTTAATCTTACAAAATTTTATATATAATATATATATACAATTTGAGAAATTAACGATATCTCAAAATATATACCATCATCTTACAAAATATATTATATATATAAAAAATTTCTTACACTTGAATATATTAAATTGAAAATTTTCACGGTATTTTAAATTAGAAATTTGACATTTAAATTAAATAACATCACATCAAATTTATACCTAACAAACTAATTTAGACTTTTAATTCAAAATTTAAACTCAAAGTGGACTTTTAATTATATATTTGAAATAAAATCATATTTAATAAAATAAAGTATAAATTTCCATTTTAATTAAAAATTTGTGATCCTAATCTATTTAATGAATTAATAATAAATAATTTTTTTAATATTTTTATGCCAAAATATATTTATAATTAAGGAAAAATTTTAAAAACTAATTTCAAACTTAAACGCAACTTCGAATTCAGATTAAAATACAAATTCAACATCAAATTCAAATATTAACTTATATAATTCATAAAATTTAAAATTTAAATTTTAAAATATTGGTATATTATATTTCTTATATATAATATTTTTACTTCTAAATCTTGCAGACAGAGAAAGAAAACTATAATATGTTGGAAAATTTTAAAAATTAACCATATCTAAAAATATCAGGTTATATGTAAAATAAATAAATAAATAACTATATATAATCTAGTATTTTTTTTTGAAATTTAACCATATCTGAAAAACTTAAATTTTTATATATTAATTTTGAATTTAAATTTTAAGGAATTGGTATTTTAAATTGGAAAATTGAAATCAGCTTCATTAATTATACATTGCTAATTAACGTGTTATTAAACTTGCATTTGTACCTTGCTGTGGCCACCCCTACCTTGGCCGCGCTCAGTCTTGCACCCAGCCCGCACCCGACTGTGCCCCGCGCAGCACGGCCCTGCAGCCGCACGCGCCCTGCCCGCGTGCCGCGCGGTTGCTGCCGCTCGCGCGCGAAAAACATAATAATTTAAAATAGCCATATTAATAGTAAAATCACTATTAGTGAGTTTTAATCCTAATTAGTAATATAATTAATAAAGAAAACTTAATTTATTATGTATGATTAAGAACAATATAATTACTTGGTATGCTATCACTAATTATCTACAGAGAACAACTTGAAGAACGATTAAGAACTACCTAGAGAACTCTGGAGCAGATGGGTAAGCATTGAATTCCTGCAATTTTTTTTTTTTTTTTTGAACAACATGATTAGTAGTTAGGGGATGAAGATGGCCTTTCTTAATCAATACAACAAAGATATCCAAAAGAGAGTGATACCTATATGGTATATGAGGATTTTTCGAGGCGAGGGCCGATATAACATTTCCAAGAGCAGATAGAGACTTATTAATGAACTGCGACTCCCTGAGCCTCTCTCCCTCCACCTCAATAAAATAGAGAAAAAAAAAAAAAAAACTTTAATCTCTTCTCCAACTAAGAAACCAACAATCTCAAAGATTGTAATAAAAAAAATTGAACAAAAATGTGAAATCAATTGAGGAGAAGAGAAACGCAATTTCGCAAAAATTTTTTATTTTTCTTCACATATATTCGAATCAAATAACTAATTTTGAATCGATAATACGAAAATTTCTGTTGCTGATGATTTGGCTCCGCCGAGAAGCTTTCCTGAGGAAAAGAAGCCTTCTTCGTGTTCCAGTTTGTCTGATCCATCGTTGGTTGGGATTAGTGACGGCCTTACAGATGAATTCATTGGTTTTTGATATGGAGGCATGCTTTCTTGAAACTGATGAAACAGAAAAAAAGAAATAGCAGAAGGCAGTGATGGAAGTGGAATTCCTTGTTCAATTTGCTGTAAAAGTAAGTACTTTTAAGGATAGATTGTATAGTATTTTCAGAACAAAAATTTTGAAAAATAAATCGACTTCGGAGTAAAGCTGAATGTTGCTCGGTGTAATAAACCACAGAATTCTCTCATCTGGGGTCTAATATGCACCGAGCTCCCTATACTTTTGCATCAAAAAATTCCTTGGCATCATATCTTAAGCGCCAAATCAATGTAACATAGGTACACACTTTGATGCTTGGTTGCAAGTATTGCTTCTAATAACATTTAGACCCTATACAACAAAAATATATATATATATTCTTAACAGAGCTCTGAAGCTCAATGTGGTATCATTTGGTCACACACCAATAAGAAGGAAAAGAAAATGTTGGAATCATTTGATAGCATTAGTCCTTAATAGCAAGTTGATAAGCTCAAATGTTGTGAATGTAGCAAGAACATGGACCAGTTTAAGAAGAGTGCGCATTTAATTAGTGGAAAGAAAGAGGAAGATCACCTTGTGAAAGAAGTGCGCAAATACCACACCAAGGCGGCATGGGCTGATTCCGCGATTCCGCATCTCCATGTCCTTTCAAGCATTTCGTCGAACAGTTTAGAGGGCATCGTCCAATCGGTGGGTCCAAGCGATTCCGAGATCGTAGAGCTGTAGGAAACGCGGTCGGGATCGACGCCGCCGCATTGAATGGGCTCGAGGAGCAGAAGAGGTCGACATCGACATGGTCTCTCGAGCGTAGAAGAAGACGACGACGAAGAGGACATGGTGGTGGAAGCTGCGGGGGCCATGGAAGAGGGAACTGCAGAGGAGGAAGGAGACACACGTAATGAACCCTAAAGGAAAAATGTCTCAACGCGAGAAGGGACCGACTTTCGGGGCCGCCGAGCTGGGCGACGGCATCAACGAAGCGCTCGTGGAGGTCGGCTGTCCACCGGAGCCGCGGCTTCGGGTCGGCGGTGAGCACCAGGCTAGGCCCACCGTGCGGCGGCGCCGCCCACGCCCACGCCGCCGCCGCCGCATCCTCGCCGGAGGAGGATCAACCCGGAAAACATCTCCCCACCCCCCACCCCACCTCAATGAAGCTGACTCAATTCAAAAGAAGAGGAATGCAGGGTAGAGTTGGGGAAGAGAGAGAGAGAGAGAGAGAGATGGAAGGGGATTTGACGTGTGGAGAAAAGAGACGTGGGGGGCAGTCTCGGGAAGGGAGAGAAAGAGGGAGGCGGTTCCGTGGTTGATTCGGTGGAGAAAAAAAAGATACGGGGATAGATTCGGAAAAAGATAGAAAGAAGGAAAAGAGGTTTGGAGGTAGCCTCGGGTTCGGTGGTAGGGTCGGAGCGAACGAACCGCGGTAGGATGCCACGTCAGATAACGAATCATGAGAGAATGCCACGTACGCACGAAGTAACCGGCAAATAAATATTGTTATAGATTATTATTTTTACCGATTTTTACTGAAAATCAAAAAAAAATTAAAAATTCAAGCTCTGTAAATTTTTTTATTAATTTTTTTTACAAAATTAAATAAATATATATATATTTTTAATTCAACTAAATAAATATTAAGAATTTTTTTTTTTTTTACAAATTAAAGTCAAAAAGATCAATGACTCGGTGCTTTCCGAGCATTAGGAGCTCATATAAAAATTTCATGATCGTTGAGTTTTTGGTGCAACACAAATGTAAAGTGCGGTGCACCCGGTTCACTCAATAATTATTTATCACAAGAGGAGTCTAATTCGTGTTCTCGTACCAATCCAATTTCGTATCCAATAAAAATCGAGATTCTGAACCCAATATATATCTTATACCCCCGAACAAAACCCTAACCCTGGCATGGTATTTCCAAAGGGCGGCGGCTGAGGAGAACGAGGAGGAGAGACATCGAGAAACTCTAACCCTCGATCGCACCATCTCCTCTTCTCCCTCGTCTCCGTTTCCCTCTCCAATGGCGGAGCACGGCGAGCCTGCGCCGCCGCAGCAGGAGCTCGAGCCGTCGCTCCAGCGCACGCTCATCAAGTCGATCGTCTCCTCGGCGGCTGGGGCGGAGGAGCTGGTGGGGCGGAGGGTGGTGGTCGGAGGGTGGGTGAAGACGGGGAGGGAGCAGGGGAAGGGCACCTTCGCCTTCCTCGAGCTCAACGACGGGTCGTGCCTCGCCAACCTCCAGGTCATTGTCGACGCCAAGGTCCATCCCCTCGCCGACCTCGTGCCCACGGGTACCTGCGTCCTCGTCGAGGGCGAGCTCAAGAAGCCCCCCGAGGGCACCAAGCAGCGCATCGAGCTCCGTGTCGACAAGGTCCTCGACCTCGGCCCCGTCGACGCCAAGTACCCGCTTCCCAAGACCCGGCTCACCCTCGAGAACCTCCGCGAGATCGTACACCTCCGCGCGCGCACCAATACGGTAGCCTCTTCCTCATCCAATCCCAAAAAAAGCGTCTTTTTTATGCCTATTTGTACATACTCATCTAATCTCTCCTGTTATCTTTTTGTTTTGTTTCGGTTCAATTTTGGACATGAATTAAAGATGGAGAATTTTTGGTAAGTGGTAATGATAGTTTTAGAACGAGAAAAGATATGAAAGATGATTAGTTTTCCTTGAAGCAATATTTTAGAATTTTGTTCATGTGAATTCTGCGGATCTATTTTCACACATGATAAAGATCGGAGTCGCAATAGGATGATGGATCGACTTATTTATTGAAATTGAAACCAAAAGTTGAGAATTTTTATTAGCTTAGTCGTTATATTATATAGTAGAAAGCTATTAAAAGATGATTAATTTTCTTGGGTCGCCGAAAATCTGAAGTGAAATTTTTAATATATTAGTTGTTTAAGTGGATGCCGTGGATCTGTGTCCTCAAAGAAGAAAAAAGTGTTCTCGGACAAATTTAAAGATTGAGATGATAATAGAACTATGGATCATCTTATTTATTTAACTTTTTTTTAATTAGATGTAAATATCCGTCCGATTACCAATAATAACTCATTGGGTCCAAACCATAGCCCAAAATGTTTAAACCCAGTTATTATTAGTAGTGTTCAAGTCTCTTATAAATCCAAACATAACTCCATTATTATCTGATGTGGGACTATTGGGGTGTGATGGTGTTACAGACTCCTCCCGTTTAGACCTGACGTCCTCATCAGCCCAAACACACACAATCCAAGATCACCAGGTCACCCGGCGATTTGAGACTTGTCTCGTTAGCCTTGTCATCTAGACCCAGGCTCATCCGAGACTCGTCACACACTTCCAGCTGGTGACTGGCTTTGATACTAAATGTAACGATCCGGCCCACTGGCAATAATAACTCGTTGGGCCCAAACCACAGTCCAAAACCTTTTTGGAGTGTTGAGGGTTGCAGCAAAAATAAGCCCTTCCGCCAGCAAGCAAGTTAGGGAGAATAGCAGGTTATAGGTCAAAGCTTAAGCCCAGTTATTATTACTAGTGTCTAAGTTTCTTATAAATCCAATTATAACTCCATTCCTATCCGATGTGGGACTATTGGGGTGTGATGGTGTCACATTAGAACTACAGAAGTTTGAATATATGATCTGCTCGGCACATTACTGGGTTTTAACTTGGCGTTCATGTTTACGATGTTGAGGATGAATTATTTTGTTGGGTGCATTGAACTTCACTATTCATTGTTGGGCTCCTCTAATGCTCAGATGCCTATACACTACTTGATTCACGGAGACATCTTGTTGATATTTTATGTTTATAAGCTTCTGGATTGTTCTTGTATTTTTTACGTTTTGCTGTATTGAGAATATCGATGTGATGTGAAAATAAATGCATTTTAGTGAATATATAGCCCCTTCCATAATTCAAATGCCTACTAGATTTTTTTTTTTTTGGCAACCCTCGGTGTTTTTATGTCATAATTATTTTTCAAAAGTTATCTTGACTATCTTTATATATTTACTAACATCATTTCCATGTCGGTCATTTTTAGCATCTTATATACGTGCTAATGTTTATGGAAATCTTTGTTTCATTTTAGTGGTTTACTTGTTTCACAGCAAACCTTTTAAGTTCTTTAAAGTTCTTGTTTATTTCGCAACAATTTTTTGGTTTTTCTGTTAAAGAAATTCAATCAATAATTGAATATGGGGTGCCTTCTTACTTTAACTTCTAGTATCACCCAGATATCTGCAGTTGCTCGGATCAGAGATGAGCTGGCTTATGGGACGCACACATTCTTCAGGAAAAACGGTTTCCGCTATGTGCATACACCTATAATTACAACAAGTGACTGTGAGGGTGCTGGCGAGATGTTTCAAGTTACGACACTTTTTAACCTTGTTGAAAAGACTGAGAAAGAACTAAAGCAGAATCCTCCACCATCAGAGTCTGAGGTTGAGGCTGCCAAGGTTCTTGTCAAGGAGAAAGGAGGGGCAGTTGCGCAATTAAAATCATCAAAAGCCAGCAAGGAAGCAATTAGTGCCTCTGTTGCTGAACTAACAAAAGCGAAAGAGAATTTGTCAAGACTAGAAGAGAGATTTAAGTTGAAACCCGGGATTCCCCGCAAGGATGATGGCGGAATAGCTTTTGAGAATGACTTTTTTAAGCGTCAAGCTTTTCTCACTGTGTCTGGCCAGCTTCAGGTTGAGACTTATGCTTGTGCTCTTGGTAATGTTTATACCTTTGGGCCAACTTTTCGGGCTGAGAACTCTCACACATCACGACATTTGGCGGAGTTTTGGATGGTTGAGCCAGAGATGGCCTTTGCTAACTTGCAGGTACGTAATATGAATTGTATTTTGGTGCAACTATGATATCATACAGTAGTTGTTACTGTATATAATTTAGCAAGTGCTGTTTTTTTTTTCCCTTTGACAAAAGATATGCGACTTTTTGCCATTGTTGTTCGATGTAGAACTGGGGATTTGAAAGGTGCAAGAACCATTTTTAGGTCGATTAATAGAGAACGTATGTTGTAATGTACTGCAGGATGATATGAACTATGCAGAAAGCTATGTAAAGTTCCTTTGTCAGTGGTTGCTTGACCACTGTCTTGAAGATATGGAGTTTATGGTGAAAAATTATGATAAGACAGCGATTGAGCGCCTGAAGCTGGTTGCGTCATCGCCATTTGAGCATATTTCATACACGAAGGCTGTGGAGCTTTTGAAGAATGTCACCGACAAAGAGTTTGAGAACAAGGTCGAATGGGGAATTGACTTAGCATCTGAGCATGAAAGGTATGGAATTAGAATTTGCCATTTGGTTTTGCACTCATTTCCTTTTTTTCTTTTTCTTTGGTTTTTGGGCAGGGTGGGGGAGTGCGGGGTTGGGATTGATCATGGATGAAACTAATGATGTTTTCTTCACTTACAAAGGTACTTGACTGAGGTGATATTTAAGAAGCCAGTCATCGTTTATAACTATCCGAAAGGAATAAAGGCATTTTATATGAGACTCAATGATGACCAAAAGACTGTTGCTGCAATGGATGTTCTTGTGCCCAAGGTACGTGTTTTTTCTTCTGGATCAAAACAGGATCAACCTTTTTCTCTTCTCATTTTAGTAAAGAACATTGTAGTAGCTAGTATCTTGTTGGCAGTCGAGGTCTTCAATCATATAGGTTATTTGTTGATTCTTTATTCTTGCTGCAATGACAACGCTGCATGCAAAACCACTGAAGCTTAAGGCTATCTTTGGAACCTCACTTGAATGCATCGCAAGTCATAACTGGACCATGGGCTTCTTCTAATGGATTACTTGACAGCCTCCTGCTGTAGTTGCACTGACATAATTCGCTGTAAAATTATTTGTTTTGTTTCCTAGGTTGGTGAATTGATTGGAGGAAGCCAAAGAGAAGAGAGGATAGACGTCCTTAAGAACAGGTACGATGTTCATCACTAGCTGTATTTTTTATCAGCAATATGTTTTGTAGCATATGTTCCGTCAATGCCACGTGGCATTTATTTCCTTTGAGATTATATGAATTGTTAGTGAGAAGAGACAATTCCAGAGTTGTTATGCCAATCAGGCTTTTGCAAAACTAAGTGCTTTAGAAGCTTTAATTTCTTTAGCAGGTAATCATAAAAGAAAGGTGCTGGTGGACAATCATAGCTTCTCAGAAATTTTCTGAAGCTTGATTTATTCTCATTTATATTCAGACTTTTAATTGAAACTCGATCCGATCCTTTTGGCCATTTCTAGTGTTAGACATCAAATAAAGTCATGAATTGCAAAAAGTATGCTCCGGCAAATGTGAAACAGGATATTCTTTATCGGCTTAATAGGAATATTTGCCTGCTGAGTTATTACATCTGATCGACTTCTCATCCAGCTGAGTTTGAATTTGAGAATATTATTTTATACTTCAATTTTTTTTCCTTTTACCGCCGATTTGGACTTTTATCTCAACAGCTTACTAGTTCTTTTCTTCTTAACTTTTAAAAGCCCTTCAGGCATCTGAGAATTTTATCCTTGTCGTCAGTCTGTTATTAGTCGATCACTCCGCACCACCTGGGAATCTTCATTACGAAAAGAAATTTGTTAGCTTGTTATTCCTTTTTTTTATTCATATGCTTTTTTCGTTTTCACTCTCCCTTTTCAGAATATTGGAATCTGGGTTGCCTCTAGAGCCGTACGAGTGGTACTTGGACCTGCGCCGCTACGGGACCGTCAAGCACTGCGGATTCGGCTTGGGCTTCGAGCGAATGATCATGTTCGCCACTGGCCTCGACAACATCAGAGACGTCATTCCTTTCCCGAGATATCCGGGAAAGGCCGATCTTTGAACAAACCCCTTCGATTCGTTCATGAAGCAAAATGGTGTCGGTGATCTATGTATTATTACTCAATACAATGATTTTTGACCTTAACAAGGTATTTAGTTGGGAAAGATTTTATATTGTTGTGTTTTTCGTTAGTTATTTACGGATCTTATGATTAAAAGTGGGGGCAAAAATGTTACAGATTGGTGTTGTTTACTAATAAGCTATTATATAAATTTACCCATACACCAATTTTAATTATTTTTATTTAGGCTAAATTACAGAAAATTCCCCTCTAATATTTCACTTTTTCACTTTACCCTCCTGTCTTTTAAAAGTCGACAACTTGCCTCCTCGTAATTACCGAAATATGCATTTATCCTCCTGCCAGATATGAAAGTCCATCCATGAGCCTCTAATGAGCCAATTGCTTGTAACAAATTGGTAAGAAATCAATTCATATCTGGCAGGGGGGAAAGGGTAAATGCATCCATTAGAGGCTCATGGATGGACTTTCATATCAGGCAGGGGGGTAAATGCATATTTCGGTAATTACAAGGGGCAGGTTGTCGACTTTTAAAAGACAGAAGGTAAAGTGGAAAAGCGGGATATTAGAGGAAAATTTTCTGTAATTTAGCCTATTATTTAAATAGATTTACTTATAAAATTATTTAATAATTTGACTAATAAAATTATATAAAAATATATAAAAAAATAAAATTAAAATATATTATTAAATTATTTTTATATCCGTACTAATATCACATAATTAAAGTGCCAGAGGATATACCAAATACTATTTTGTGGTACCTATTATCATTATTTTCTACTATTTTATATTAATTTTCTATATCTATTTGCTAACGCGGCATAATATTTTTTTCTCTTATCTATTACTTTATTACTTTATATTAATTTTTAATATTTATTGCTTACATGGCACAATGTCATTAATAATTTTGTATTATTAATAATATAATAATTATCTAATTCGTTTGCGAATGCTACAAATTATGCTTTTTTTAGGACAAACGCTAAAATTTTCCAGTAATCATACTAAGAAATATAATTATTTTTAAGAGTACTACACACAGTAGTTTAGGCACATACAGCAGTTCGCGTTTGTTTATATATTCTACATGCTTGTATTATTTTCTTATAAAGCAGACACGTACTGTCGAGTTTCTTATTTTCTTGTTATCGACGCCGCTGCCGCCGCGACTTATTCCTTACATCTTGCACACCATATAATTAACTAAAAGGAAATAGATCTCTTAACCGGCGCGCGAGCTCTCTCACGCCGGCAACGGCATTCCTGCAGCGGCCTTCTTGACGGCGGGCCTCGCCACGATGCTCTCCCACCACGCCTTGACGTGCGGGTACGAATCGAAGACCGACTTATGAGGCGTGCCCATGAGGTAGTGAGTGTAGGGGAAGTGGCTGAGGTCTGCGAGGCTGACGAAGTCGCCCGCGAGGTACTTGCACTTGGACAAGCGCGCCTCGTACACGTCGAGCACCTTCTTGAGCTTCTCGAGGTTGTCGTCGACGACCTTCTGGTCGCAGACGCCCCCGAACATCGGCACGAACAAGCACTGGTAGATGATGGGGTTGACAGCGGGGCTGTACTGATGCGCCTCGACGTCGAGCCACATGTCGACCACCGCCGACTCCTCGAGGCTACTATCCTTTAAGAGGTTCGACTTGTGCTTGCGCAGCACGTACCGCGAAATCGCTCTCGATTCTGAGAAAATTCACAAGTTGTACGAATGATATGCATGTTTGGTTCTCGAACTTTAATTCGTTGTAATTTTTTAATTTAAACTCTTAAAATTATTATAATCAGATCTCACAACTAGTATAGTATTAATAATTAAAATATCACATCATTTTGATTTTGATTTGGTTGTGAAAATTTTAAAACATACATATTTTTGATAACCGAATTCTAACCAAATTAACTATATTATCTTATTTTGGTTTAAAATATAGTTACAAATAATTTTCACACGAATTATTAATTAATTAACACCACTGCACTAAAATAATTTTTCTTAAAAAATTGTTAATTATATGGGACAAAAGATAATGGTGGTGATTTTTTTTTATTTTTTAAAATTTTACAATTGTTAATTAGATGGGACAAAAGATAATGGTGGTGATTTTTTTTTTTATTTTTTAACATTTTTTATTAAAAGATGCTCTATGCAATGTTCCCAAACTTCGCATATTCCCAGAAGATATTCCCAGAAGATAACGGTGGTGACGTTGGTGACCGCACGGTAAAGTGCACCTCATAAATATTATATAAAAACAATAGTTATTTGTACACTCTGAATCGGATATAGGCAAGAATATAGGCAAGGATTTAAGTATCTATCGGCACGGATCGTATCCACCACCATATCGTACTGTACCAATAAAATACCGACATGATACAGTTCCCGTACCGATGGCACAGTTCAAAATTTTTTTTTCTTAAAATTATTAAGTAATTTTCTCAATAAAGTTTAAAATATTAGATAAAGAAACATAATAAGCAATTAAAAAAAATTATTACTAAAGACAATAAATATTTTATGCCATTATGTGTCGGCACGCATCTATTTTTTATAACCGACACTCACGGCTCGGCACGCACCGTGCCGTACCGTGCCGGCAAGACCCTCTGCGACGGCACTTAAATTCTTGGATGTAGGCTATATATTCCATCTATTTCAGTTTTAGATAAATTTTATCAATCATTTCAAAATGAACAATAAATAATTTTCTATTCTAGAATGAATAGAATGTATATCGTACATCCATTTTTGAGTGTTCGGATAACATTGCTTACGTTATATTGAGCAATATTATTCGTATATTTAAAAATAATTGTACGATATATATCCCATCTATCTGAGGGTGAAAATTTACCTACTAATCATTTTGAAATGACTAGTAAAATTCAGCCCATTATAAAATGAATGGGATGTTCATTTGGGATGTACAAAAAATATTTTTATATTTATATTGTATGCATGTAACTTTTAAATATATATATATATATATATATATATATATATATATATATATATATATATAGTGCTGATAATTCTGATTGGGCTATTATAATTCTGATTTATTAATAATATTTTTAAAATATCTAATAAGATGTATTTAGCAATATTTATCATATATATATATAATAGTTGTAATTTATTTAGATTATAAGTAGGATTAAAATTGATCATCATGATAACCCAAATTAAAATTTGACGGATTAAATTTTACAATTTAGTCCCTGATAATAATAAAAAGAAAGGGACTCACCAAAGAGCACTAGTTCGCCATCCTCCAAAGCAGGGACTTGACCAAAGGGCTACAAAAGCAAATTTAAAAAAAAAATAAAGAAAAAAAAGAAGGTGAGTTTAATTAATCAAAAATAAATTCAAAATAAATTTTTTTTTTTTAAAAAAGGGAAAAGTGTAACATGCATGGTCGTTTTGATTTAGTATTTTTTATTTTTGGTGGAAATACTATTTTTTTTTTTTTTATATAATTTTGGTAGAAATTTGGTACAGTAGATGTTTATTCCATCATTTTTTTTCTTTAAATTTTTTTAATAATAATAACAATAATAATATGGAGAGAAAATTAAACTTCTAACAATTTTAACCACAAAAAAAATAAAAATTCTAAATATCATCTTATATTCAAACAAAACGAATATAACAAAAAGAATATAACAATAATTTTTTTAAAAAAATTATAAGATATAAGAATTGAAATTTAAGAGAAAAAATTAAATATTTAGTTATTTTGTGGGAAATTTTTCGCCCAAAATTATGTATAATTTAAGAGGTCTTCAAATAAAAAAGAAGTTGCATAATATAGGGGGCGAAATTATAACAAAAAAAAAAAAAGGAGAGAGATATACTAAATATATTATTATTATTATTATTATTATTATTATTTAATATAATTTTTTTTTATTTTAATATCATGTTAAATTATATATATTAAATAATTTTTTTTTTTAAAAAAAAAACTTAAACTAATAAAAAAAATAATGTTTATATATTTATATTCAGTGGAGTGTGTGTATAAATCTTTTCAAATTTTATATTCAATTATGAGGTTTTTTAGGAGGATTTTTTAAATTATTTTAGGTGTCATTTTACTAAGCCAAATGCATGCGTAGACCGTTGCTATGTATTATTTTTATTTATTTTTGTTATTGGAGTGTGTAATTTATTTTAAATTTTTTAAAAAAATTTATATTACAATTTTTTTAAAGTTTTCTCTTTTTTTTGTCAAAAAAAAAAGAAAAAGAAGACAAAAGCAGGAAAAAAAAAAAAAAAAAAAAAAAAAAAAGAGAGAGTAAAATGTTCACCGTCGACGTTCATTACCAGATTCCCAACATTTTATATTCAATTATGAGTTTTTTTAGGAGGTTTTTTTTTTATTATTTTAGGTGTATTATTTGTATTCATTTTTTGTTGTTGTAGTGTGTATTTTATTTTAAAAATTTTTAAAAATTATATTACAATTTTTTTAAGTTTTTTTTTTTGTCAAAAAAAAAAAAAAAATGGAAGAAGATCAGAGCAGAGAAAAAAAAAAAAAAAAAAAAAAAAAATCAAATAATAAAACGTTCACCGTCGACGCACGTTTCTGGCGAGGTGGGCGGGGCTCTTGACCTCGGCCTCGGCGGTGGCAAAGTCGACAGGCACCACCTCATACTCGGCGCCGACCTCCTCCAAGCACACGATCACGCGCGCCACGTTCGTCGACATGGTCGCCCCGTACACCTTCACCTTCCCCATATCTCTCTCTCGTTCGATCTCGACCCCCCCACCTTTCTCTACGTTTCTCTCTCTCTCTCTCTCTCCAATATCAGAGATAAGATAGAGAAATACAATAAAAGAAGAGGGTTTTTAAATACTGTTGAAATGATAGCGATTCAAAATATTTTATTTCATCATATAATTATTATGTGCATCTGATCCATTATATACTGTATTTAAACATATATAAAAATATAATTATAATTATATATCAGTAAAAAAAATATTTATTTATTTTTGTATGTAATATTTTACGTAAAATTTTATTTTATTTAAATAAAAATTATATAAAATAAAATTTATACGCATTCAATTATAATTTAAACTTCTGAATTATTATAAAAATATATTACACACGAAAACACGAGTTGCATGCAATAATTTTCTTTTGCTACCCACGGGAAGGTTCGAGTGGGTTCATTTTTCATATTTTAATTTGACTCTTTCTTAATTTATTATTGACGTGTGGATCGTGGGACATTTTCATTATTTCATACCACGTTTTACTTTGAAGGTTGGAAGTTGGAACGAGTCAAATGTATATAATTAATTTTGCTTCGTGTACCGAATCAAACCAAATCAAACAAAACAATTTGATTTGATTCTCAATTTTAATTTTGTTAGTGTACAAATTAGTATGTCATAAAATACACGATCCGCTTCATTACAGAATTACATTAAAGGAGGGTTTGGGGTTCTCTTAACACTTTTCTCTCAACCCTCCACTTCTATTTTATATATATATATATATATATATAGAGAGAGAAAGATAGTTCAGCTACTGTACAATCAATAGTATTAAATATTTTGTGCTATTAAATTTTTTATTTTTAGATCAATTATTTTAATTATTTTTATCTGTTAAATTTTACTATTTCTCCAACCACTCATTAAATTCAAGAGGTCCACTATTATCTCAACCACACATCTTTTAATCCAATAATTAAAAACTTAATAACACCAATAATTTGGTATTATTAATAATATTACAGCCTAACTATATATATATATATATATATATATATATATATATATATATATATATATATATATATATATATATATATATATATATAAATAAAATTTAATTTGATAGATGCGATCTAAATTACATAAAATGTCGATGTATAAAATAAATGCAAAATTTAAATTTCTGTAATAAAATTTTGAAATATATATATATAATTTATTTTGTTACAAAAATTTTCTTGCTATTTTATTTTTTTATTTATTAATTTATTTAAATTATTTTAATAAATTTCTTTCATATTTTTTTCACATAAGTCTTTATAAAGTAATTATTTACTAAAATACTATTATATAATTTTATATTGCGCATATACCAATTTTAATTATTTTTATTTAAATAAATTTAATTATAAAATTATTTTTATATAATTTTATTTAATTAATAATTAGACTAATAAAATTATATAAAAATATAAATTAAAAATTATTATTAAATTATTTTTTATATATCTGCAGTATCACGCGAGTTTTTTTACTACACATAAAGTGCTCGTGGATGCACCAAACACTATTTTGTGGTACCTATACGTGGCACAATATTTTCTTTTATTATTTATTACTTTATATTAATTTTTGATACCTATGGCATAACATTATTTTTTTAAGAATCTATTATTTTATTTTGTATTAATCCATATCATTTATTACTTTATATTAATTCTCAATATCTATTCCTGACGTGGCATAATGTTTAATTTTTTTGAATCTATTATTTTACTTTGTATTAATTCTTGATATCTATCTGAATCTATTATTTTATTTTGTATTAATCCATATCATTTATTACTTTATATTAATTCTCAATATCTATTCCTGACGTGGCATAATGTTTAATTTTTTTGAATCTATTATTTTACTTTGTATTAATTCTTGATATCTATCTATTACTTTATATTAACTAGTTAAATACCCGCGCTTCGCTGCGGTAACTAATAAATAATTAGACATTAAACATAATTTATTAAATATAAAAATTAAAAATAATTTTAAATTAATTTTTTAGAAAAATATATAAAAAATTATTATATTTGGAAGATAGAAATAATTAGACATACTATATTTAATTTAAAGTTTCTTTGAAGGATTACAAAGATCTTATCCAATCTTACAAAACATGTCAATATATTTTAGAAAGCCAGAAATATAAAATTTCGACAATATTTTTGAGAAACTAAGTATTAATTAAACATTAAACAGCATATATTATATACAGCACACAAATATTATTCTTCATATATATATCTTGTTTTTCTTCTAATCAAAACAGAGAAATTTAATTTGTAGGTTTGTTATAGAGTTGCATAACCGGAACAAATCAACTACTATGATTTTCAAATATTATTAATATATTAATTCTTCTCATGAAGTGTAATATCAATATTTTATATGAAATTGAATGTGTAGGTTGTCTGAATACTGAAACTTCATCAAGAAGGTAAGGAAATTAGCGTACTTTTTTATTTCTTTTTCCAATACTTATAGAATATGGCATAAAAAAAATATAATTTACCATTTAAATCTTCATTATTATGTCAGAGATAATGATAAGTTAAAAATATATATTGGTATAACAATTATTTTGAGGGAAAATTAAATTAATAACAAAATAGTTTTTTATATTAAAATATTATATATGAAACATATGATGAAAGTTTGGATATTAAATATTATGAAAAATTTAAGTATAGTTTGTAAAATTCAAGGTAAAATTTAAACACGATTTTTTGTCAGATGTAAATTATAAAATCCGAATTTAAATACTAATATTTTCAAACTTACTATAATTTTTTTAAATTAGTATTTAAAATTTAAATTTCAAAAATAAAATAATGCTATTTTCAAATTTAAATTGCATTTTTAAACTTTTTTTCTCTTTTTTTTTTTTACCACAAACATTTGCATACTTAACCTACCAAAATAAATTGATAAAATAGATTATAACTAAATTTCGCTGCAGGTGAAACAAATCTGAAACCATGGAAAATAAAGAGCCCCTCCTAAAAATTACAGTCAGTCCTAACTTTAGCCTTTGATTTTAGTCCTAACTTTAGCCTTTGATTTTATTTTTTACTATTGAATTTCGAATTAAATTTAAATTAAATCATTGAAACCATTGAAAAAAAAAATCTTAGTTGGTTGCCCGAAACAAATCTGAAATCATTGAAAATCATTCAATATCAGGCCATCCAAAAACTTTTAATGAGTTGGTTGCCCGAAAAAACTACAATAAACCATCCACAGTTGGTCTCCTTTTAAGATCTATCAATTCGCAAAGAGAAGTGAAAGGGAAAAGAAAAAAAGAAAAAAAGGGTTGGGCGGGAGACAAATAATAAATGAAAGAAGGGGGTGAGCAAGCAAAAGAAAAAAGAATCAGCACCAGGGGAAGAAAAAAAAAAAAACATCGGGTATTGAGATTCGACAATTAAGTAATAAACAAAGCAAATCTTGTAATATTACAAAGAGAATTTAGTAATTATAAAATTCAAATATTCTAATATCACATCAAATTAAAGTCTAGTAATTATGAATAAACAACCATCAATTTCAAATTTAGTGGCATGATAGGTAATCTTATTAGTAGATTTCCATCATAATACAATCTTCAAAACAAATTGATAACAAATATTCTAATATCACACTAAATCTAAATCTAATAATTATGAATACACTAACATCATTTTCACAATCAATGAATATTTATAGCAAAAGCATATAAAGAGAGAAGTAGGTATGTAAAAGAATCTGGCACATTCTTCAATACATAATTATGAATATACAAACATCGCTTTCAAATTTAGTGGTATGACAGAATATCTTCAGGTATCACATCAGTTTAAAATAGTAATTATGAGCTGGAATAACTAATATATATATATATATATATATATATATATATATATATATATATATATATATATATATATATATATATATATATATATAATATACAACATGCAAATCTCCAAATAGAATCCGCTAATAATTATGATAGTAATAATAATCTACTAATATTATATCATTTTATAAAATAGATATATATTATATATAGAATTTAATAGAATAATACAAATGATAGAAAATCTTATTAGTAGATTTGCATCATAATATATATATACTAAAAGAATCTACCACAATCTTCAAAACAATATGATAGCAAATATTCTAATATCATACTAAATGTAAATAGATCTAATAATTATGAAGACACTTACATCATTTTCAAATTTAGTGATATGATAGGAAATCTCCAATGGTCACATCAATCACAAAGCAAATCTTGTAATATTACAAAGAGGATTTAGTAATTATGAAATTCAAATATTCTAATATCACATCAAATTAAAGTTATGAATAAACAACCATCACTTTCAAATTAAGTGGCATGATAGGTAATCTTATTAGTAGATTTGCATCATAATATATATCCTCAAAGAATCTAGCACAATCTTCAAAACAAATTGATAACAAATATTCTAATATCACGCTAAATCTAAATGTAATAATTATTTATACACTAACATCATTTTCAAATTTAGTGACATGATAGGAAATCTCCAATGGTCACATTAATCACAAAGCAAATCTTCTAATATTACAAAGAGGATTTAGTAATTATAAAATTCAAATATTTTAATATCACATCAAATTAAAGCCTAGTAATTATGAATAAACGACCATCACTTTCAAATTTAGTGGCATGATATTAGTGGCATGATAGGAAATGTTCAGTTGTCACATCAATCTCAAAGAAAATCTTGTAGTATTACAAAGAAAATTTAATCTAAAGTCTATTAAGATATGATAGGAAATGTTCAGTTGTCACATCAATCTAAAAGCAAATCTTGTAGTATTACAAAGAAAATTTAGTAATTATAAAATAGCATAATAGGAAATATTCTAATATCACATCAAATTAAATCCTCATATATATAATAATTTGTAATGAGAAATTTCGGAAATTAATAAATATAAGATAAAATCAGTTAATAATAATAATTTAAAAGTTAGCTTACTATGTTAGGTGAAAGAATCTGGCACATTCTTCAATACATAATTATGAATATACAAACATCATGTCACTAAATTTGAAAGTGATGTCTTTGGTCCATCATGTCTCAAATATACAAATTTAGGAGATCACTTCCAAATTATGGTGCAATCACTTTATATGACATACATTTTTTTTTTCCTTTTCTATCTGATTCTTAAAAAGCAAACATTAGATTATATGTTTATCAAATTTAAATTTGAAAGTGATGTCTTTGGTCCATCATGTCTCAAATATACAAATTTAGGAGATCACTTCCAAATTATGGTGCAATCACTTTATATGACATACATTTTTTTTTCCTTTTCTATCTGATTCTAAAAAAGCAAACATTAGATTATATGTACATCAAATTTATTCATCAAATTAATTTATATATAGGACCTTTTCTGCATCCTGAAGCAGACACAATGAATCCATATATCATAGTAGCTTAATTAAAAGGCACGTAGTATTATTACTTTGTAGTGAGTTAATTTTTTATCAACTACTAAGCAACCTTGCAGAAACCTATGAATGCAGTTGTACAAAGACTCACCTTGTCTTAATCCATATATCATAGTAGCTTAATTAAAAGGCACGTAGTATTATTACACATTTAATATAAATCCTAAAAATCTGGGATAATCTTCAACACAATATGATAGTAGATATTCTAATTTGACACTAAATCTAAATGTAAAATCCGAGATCTTCAATGATCACATCAACCACAAAGTAAATTTTGTAATATTACAAAAGAGTATTTAGTAATTATGAAAATTTAGGGGAATATTCTAAGATCACATCAAACATCATTTTTAAGGATTTAGTAATTATGAGTATAGAAACATCATTTCCAAAAATTTTCAATAGTCACATCAAGCTCAAAGCAAATCTTAATGACATAATAGAAAATCTTTAAAATCTTCAGTTGTCACATCAATCTAAAAGGAAATCTTCTAGTATTACAAAAAAAAAAATTAGTAATTATGAAAAACATTGTGTTGAATCATATAGTAAATTTATAAGAAAACTACTAGATTTACCGAAGAGGGAAGTATCTAGGATTTTTATTAAAAAAAAAGGAATAGAAGAAATGTATTTTAGAAAATATTGCAACCTTCCTTTTCTCCTTCCTTTTCTTCCAACAATCAAATGGTACCTTAATTTATAATCATAAAAGAAAACTCTCGTGAAACTTAAAAGTTTCGCACTGTAATCTTATATAATAATATCAAGTAGAAGCTGCGTAAGCAAATTAAGTTTTGCTTATTCGTGTAGTCCAATATATTGTAAGAAACTAATCAAACTGGAAGTAAGTTTCGATGTACTTCACAGGCAATAATATCTTAATTTCTAATAAAAAAAATTTTCCCCACATAATAGACTAAAATATATATATAATATATAAATTTTTATAAATATTATTAAATAATATAAAATAATCGTTGTTTTTCAAAAGATTAAACTATTAGAGAACGCTATTTATATATTTTATATTAAATACTTTCGCTAATATCTGAATTAGCGACTTTTTAATAGGTTTAAGATATATACTTAAATAAATGGGAGAGAATTAATAATATAATTATTTTTTTTCAATAGCTTAAACTGTTAAAAAATAATATTTTAGAACTTTCATTTTACTTAATATTCTACTGAAAATAGCTATGACAGATCAAAAAAAAAAATTATATACATTTACTAATATTCTTAAAAAAATTATATACATTTACTAATATTCTTAATTTAGATCTATTTCCTCATATTTTAATCAAGTTTTTATTTTGTTTATGATGAGCGAACCGAAGACTCACCGACAGACGAAAGCCTAGAACCCATCGCTTCTGAGGAAGAGACAGAAAAAAGAGGTTTGGACCAAACCGACGAAGAAGAACGCGAGAGGGGCAACAGCAAGGCAATCGGATGGCAGCCGAATCCGCAAGAAAAATATTCTTCTTCTGGAAAAAAACACAAAAATATAAAACAACTAATTTACTCCAAAATTATATATATTTACTTATATTCTTAATTTACATCTATTTGCTCACATTTTATACTATTTAATCAAGTTTTTATTTTGTTTATGATAAGCGAATCGAAGACTCACCGAGAGATGAAAGCCTAGAACCCATCGAAGACTCACCGAGGGACGAAAGCCTAGAACCCATCGCTTCTACACAACTTTTAACAAATACAAAATTAAAATAAAAAGCCTCACCAGCATCTGTGAAGAAGATGGACTTACAATGATCAAAAAAAAAAATTATATACATTTACTAATATTCTTAAAAAAATTATATGCATTTACTAATATTCTTAATTTATATCTATTTCCTCACATTTTAATCAAGTTTTTATTTTGTTTATGATGAGCGAATCGAATACTCACCGAGAGACGAAAGCCTAGAACCCATCGCTTCTGAGGAAGAGACAGAAAAAAGAGGTTCGGACCAAACCGACAAAGAAGAACGCGAGGGGGGCAACAGCAAGGCAATCGGACGGCAGCCGAATCCGCAAGAGAAATATTCTTCTTCTGGAAAAAAACACAAAAATATAAAACAACTAATTTACTCCAAAATTATATATATGTACTTATATTCTTAATTTACATCTAAGGAGGTGTACGGCAACTGCTCTTGCTCCTGCTCCTCCGCAAAGTAGCCTCCGCCTCCGCTGGTCCGGTGCGGCATCCGAGGGCTCAGATCCGACGGCACGGAGCCATCCGTGGCCGGCGAAGAGGCCGCCTCCCTATTCGCCATCTCCACCAGCTGCTGGAGCAGCGCCTCCTCCCCCTTCTGCTGCCGCTGCCGCTGCAGGAGATGCTTCTTAGAAGGCTGAGGGGCGATCTCGGGGGGTGCGGCGCAGGGGACGTAGAGGTCGTGGAACTCGGGATCGACGGTGAAGACGGCGCTATCGAGCTCGGGGAAGAGCGGATGGCAGGGGCCGGCGCCGCCCGGGAGATCGAGTCCCCACGCGGCGGCGAGGTCGAGCGCCGCGGGGCACCCGGAGAAGCCCTCGACGGGGACCTTCGCGGCGGAGGGGTCGCTGTCGCAGCCAGGGCAAAGGAAGATTGCGGCGGAGGAGAGGCGGGACGCGGCGGGTAGGGAGCCACAGGAGTCGCAGAGCGGGGAGCGCACGTGCTTGCGGGAGAGGCCGTTGGCCGCGTGGACGTGGCGGTCGCAGGCCACGCACAGGCCGCGTGGAGCAATCCGTGGGTCGCCAAGAGAGGGAACCTACCAGCCATCGGTTCCGAGGGAGAGAGAGAGAGAGGGCGGGTGAGGGAGGGAGAGAGAGAGAGAGAGAGAGAGAGAGGGGGGGGAAGGGGGGGCGGCGGCATCGGTTCGGAGAACAGAGAGAAGGAGGGGAGGGGGGGCGGCGGCACCGGTTCGGAGAATAGAGAGAGAGAGGGAGCGAGGAAGGGAAATTGGGGGGGGGGGGGGGGGGGGGGGGAACCGAGGAATAGGGCGGGCGGAGAAACCGAAGCGCACCGGTTCGGAAGGGGGGGTGTCCGCTTCGGGGATGCCAAACCGCAGGATAGGATTACGAAGCAACGTAAAAATACCACGTCACTCAAATTCATAAGGAAGCACCACGTCGCACTGGAGGAACCGCCAATTAATAATTTGTATAGATAGATTCTCCATATTTATCTATTATTTATTATTTTATTTGGGTGCAAGGAGGGCCAAGAGAATCGGAAATTAGAGGACTATTTCGTTAGTGTGTGAGTTAACGTCATCAAATCACTTACAATAAAAAATAAGTTAATATCATATTAATTTTTAGTTTCTATCACATTGTTTTAAAGCTCTGAAAAATGCTCACCAATCATTTTTGGCTAATACGAAATTATTTGAACACATAAGCAACGCGCGAATAACTTTACTAGTTTCATATTAATTAATTCCTGATATCTATTGCGCATGTGGCATAATATTTTTTTTCTGATTTTATTTTATTTTATTTTATTTTTCTTTTTTAAGGATGATCCAACTTTTTTCTCCCGATTTTTTTCACCGTGCGTCCCCTCAACCTCCACCGCCATCGCCGCCCCATCATAAGGTGGGGAAGAGGAAGAGCAAGAATCGTCGCCACCCCATCAGACAGTGGGGAAGAGGAAGAGCAAGAGCAAGAGGGCTGAAGAGGGGGAGCCGATGAAGGTAACAACAACGACGATGATGTTGACGAAGAGGGAGAGGGTCAAGAGAATCGAAGACGAGGGGATAATATTTTGTTAGGGTATAAGGCGATGATGGTAACGACGACAAGCCGAAAAAGAATGCGGGGGTTGAGAAAATCGAAGACGAGGGAACTATTTCGTTATCAAGTCGCTTATAATAAAAAATAAATTAATATCATATTAATTTTTAATTATTATCATATTATTTAAGAGGGTAAATATAAGTGTACACCCCTGACGGGGTGTACATCTTACACCCCACCCCATCCTGGGGTGGGGTGAATTCCACTGGTCACATGATGTGACCAGTGGAAGAAGCCCCACCCCAGGATGGGGTGGGGTGTAGGATGTACACCCCGTCAGGGGTGTACAGGTAGCATCGCCCTTTAATTAGTATTTAAAAATATATAATAGAAACAGTAGGAGAACAAATATAAATTGTTGACAAAAAGCGAATGGTAGAGAAGAGTGTTTTTAAAAATTAAAGAGATGCGCAAATATGATGTACTACTTCATTAAAGAGAGTGTATCATTTTATTCCTAAAATTTTTAAAAAATAAATAAATTTTAATATTAGAAAAAAATATTATTTATCTTTAGATGATCAAAATATTCTTCTTAATTTTTATTTTTTTTTTCTAGGGTTTACTAATGATATTGAAGTTTAGTAAAATATTTTGAGTATTGAGAATTAAATTTAAAATTGTTTAATAATAGTAGAGTGCATATAAGCATAAGTTTTTTTTTTTTTTTCTTTTTCCATCCAGCAATAGAAAATAGAAAATATCATTTTTTTTGCCCATTTGGTCCTCAAATGATAAGGTGCATCACTTTTTGATCCTTATTCTTTTATTTGTTGTAGTTTCTAATTTTGGCTCGTAGCATCACCAAAATTAAATTTTAAAATTTAATTTAGTTGACTAAATATTCATGTGCGGATAATATAAAAGTGATATAGCAAAGTTTTTATTGATGATAAAATTTAAAACATCACGTAATTTTTATATTAAAAATTTATTAATATTTGATCAAAGTAAATTGAATTGTGAACTGAATTATGATAATTTATAAAATTTAGTTGACTAACTGAGCATGGGTGGCGCGCCATACCAGATTGTGCTAGCTGACACTATAATTTTTAATTTTAATATTTTATTATCTGCACAAAATAAGAAAAAAATGATTTTTTTTTTTTTTTAAATTTTTATGTTCAATGCTGTTGAGTTGAGGTATTAAAATAAGTAAATTATGCTACACTATTTTAAGGGCAAACACTATATTTCTCTTAATACTAAAAAATATAATTAGTTGGGGCGTATTATATATACATGCTATTACAAACAAAGTTGATATACTATTAATAGTATCAAGCACTTAGTATTATTAAATTTTTATTTTTTAAATAAAAAAATATGCGGTTAAAATAATATTAATCCTCTAGAGATTAATGGATCGCTGGTGAAATAGTATAAATTCTAAAAAATCACTATAATTTTAACTGTACATTCGTTCGTACAAGTATCAAAAAGTTAATAATACTTAATGCTTAATATTATTGAATAGTATAGTAGCCCAACTCTGCTTTTACATATATTATTATATTATATGAGTCCGGCTAGAATACTATCGATAGCACCAAACAATTGGTGCTATCAAGTTTTCAGCCGTTGGATGAAAAGATATGCGGTTGGGATTATAGTGGTCCCCTAAGATTTTTACTATTCAACCAAATACCTAGTAAACCCTAAGTGACGACTATAATCCCAACCGCATATTTTTTCATCCAACGGCTAAAAACTTAATATCACCAATGGCTTGGTGCTATCGATATTATTGTAGCCTAATTCATATTATATACTCATCAATCTATTATATAATATAATTTTGATATATTTAATCTATAAATATAAATAATAATAATATAATATATATAGCTTGATAATTTTTTTTTTTTTTGAGAGAAAGGTAGCATGCTACCCGCTTCGTTTATTTTTTAAATAAAGCTGAAAATGTGAAGCAACTAGGCTTCGTTTATTTATTCATTATTTTTTTTTGTGTGGCTAAAACTTAATGTTTTTTCTTACGAATTAAATACAAATATATATATATATATATATATATATATATATATATATATATATATATAATTTTTTTTTTTTCCACCGATTTTATTTTTGGGAAAATATTTATTACATAGAAATATTCAACAACAATTACAAATATTTCCTCTTGTGAACATAATAAGTCAAGCTTGGAGAAATATTAATCACAAAAAAGAAAATAACAATATTTTCCGAAACTTTAGTTACAATAAAATAATTACTAAAATAAAATAGACAACAAAATAATTAATAAAGCATTAGCTTAATAACATTCAGAGAAATTGAAAATGATCTTTCACAATGATCAATATAAGTTTTTCCGAGAGACCGAAACAAAATGTTTTGTTCCCTCTCCAACCAGATGAGCATATGACAAAATAACTAACCGGTGTTTTATTCTGTTCAACCAGATGAGCATATGACAAAATAACTAACCGGCTAGAAGTTCATTGCGGCATTGAATCCGGCGTCGTATGCCGCGGCGTCTGCCATCATATCCCCAATGAGAAGCCCGCCGAGGGCCCCGCCGAGGAGACCTGCCCCCAGCCCCATCCCGAAGTTGCCACTCCTTGGTTGGGCAGTCCTCGCTGTATATCCGGCCGTAGGCGGTGGAGCAGCACCGTAACCATATCCGTATCCGGCCACCGGCGGGGGAGCGCCATATCCGTATCCCGGTGGAACGGCATATCCATATGCTGTGTACCCCGGCGGAGCCGCATACGGCACCGCTGCTGTAGGATACGCCCTCGGCGCCGCATAGGCAGCGGCGGCAGGGGCGGGGTAGGCGGTGACGGGCGCCTCGCCCTTCCAATCCTTTGCTCCCAACATGCTGGACTCGGCGCCCTTCGTCGAATCTGATGGTCCGGCGAGCGTCGCTGTTGCTGTCGCTGCCTCAGCAGGCGGAGTGGCAACATCAAACACCTTGTAGGAGAGGTTTAGGACGCCCTTGGGCTTGCCGGAGGTGGGGCGGCGCACCTGGTAGCTCACGAACTTGGTATCGCCGTTGTCTGGAACAGCGGAGCCGTCGAGGAGCTCCTTGAGGGGAACGAAGACCTCGCCAACTTTGCGGTCGCCGAGGATGCGCTCCGAGCGAAGTAGGACGTGGAGGGCGACGCGGGGGTCGAGGGCAGCAGCAGCAGGGACGGCGAAACGGAGGGTGGCATTCCAGGTGGGGCTCCGACCGCCGTTGCGATCTACGGCGGTGCGGTGGCGCGCACGAGGGTCACCACCGGAGATGGAGGCAACGGCGTAGACCTCCATCTTGGTGAAAAGGTTCACGTTCTTGAGGTCCTTGGCTGAGATCAGCGTCACCTCCAGCGTCCTATACGCCATTGTCGACGGCACGAATGCTCCCACCTGGGGTAAGGGTTATTGTTTCAAAGGACAAAGGAAGGGACAAGCTTAATGTAACAGTATTGCCAAGTTCAGCAACAAGGAAAAAACGAAATTACTTTAATACCCACAAAGAAAGAAGAATTGTACGCAACAACTGCCAAGCGAAAAAGAACAATAAGAGAGCTACGGTTTGTAATAAGCTGATAAGCAAAAGGGTATAATAGAGATGTTACCGATTAGCTAGTCGTTGGGAACATAGGGCTGATGCAGGATTCGTGTCGAGTCACATATTGTTCTTCTAATCATAGTAATGTATCTTTAAATACCTGTACTTAATTTGAAACTGCTATATTTAGCTTCTGCAAAGAACAAAACAACCACATTAGCTAAAATTAGAGAGAAATTATTGCCTGGACTCGGTCCAGTACAGTTATACATGAAAAGCAGCAACTCGAATGCAACACATCCAGGCCAAAATGGTTAATTGTTTTGGTGGAAATGTATGTTGGCCCCTCAGCAATAGGCCATTTTTTTGGCTGATGCTCCTTAATTTCTGTTCTTTTAATTTGAGTTATTTTGGTTAAGTTTAAAGTTTTATCCAATCTAATTGCTCTGTTAGCTATTAGTCATTAAATGTTTCGATTTCATTTGCTAAAAAGTGATCAAACTATTCAACTTCATAAAATCACCAATTTGTTTGATAAATGCCTAATTTATTTGACTAAAATTACATAATTCAAGAAAAATAAGATGAGGGGCTGTTGATGGCAAAAAAGATAAGTCGCCATACATTTTTACCTTTCGTTCTCGCATCTAATACCAATCCAGAAAGTGAAGCAACTCAGGTTAGTCATGGAAAATAGTCCTATGAGACAGATAGGTTGAATTCAAACGTAGTAGAATTAAGCAACGGATAAGCCTAGTTTAACCAAACAATAAATACCAACAAAATGAAATGGAGACACTCCAGATTTAACTTTCATAACTATGATGGGCTAATGTCCATAAAAAAAAAAAACAACAACAACAACACTATTATCATTAAATAAGTAGTACTATAATGTTTCTTCTTGGTTTGTGCATCCGCAAGAAAAAGGATTGAGCTTCGTTATTCTGCTCTACCCTCTCCGTCAGCCGGAAATCGGCCGGGAGAGAGGTAAATTGTTCCCAAATCTCATCTCTGTAATTTCATCTAATTCATCTTGTATATCTTTCTTCTAAATTTTGATATGTTTCTCCAACTTTTTCTCCACAATTACTTTCATACTTACCTCTTCTTCTTGCTTTCTTCTTCCAATCTGATCCATATTCCCTTTCTTATTGCTTACGCTGGATACCTCCATGGGCCTTCGGTCTATAGTTGGTCAAGATACTCGTAGGAGGAAGATGTAGTGGCAAATTGGGTCAAGAATCGAGATCGGAGTTGGATTCGAGAGCTTTGTACGTACTTGGTGATTGCTTTTGATATAGTTTTCTCACTATCTCTCTTTTTGTTTTTATTTTATGGAGTTCAATATTTATGAACTTGATTTTCTAATACCCTAAGGCGCTGAGGCCCGTGCCTTGCGCCTCAGGCGAGCCTTTTCAAACACCAATCAATCCCCAACTTACAAAACTACTCAAACTCATACACACTGAAGCCCCGAATAACAAAATAGCGAAAAATATAGAGAACCTATGACGAAAAATATAGAGAACCTATCCCGAAGTACCAAGTTTTTGAACTCCTACTTCCAATTTGATCCGTGATCTCATTTGCCACAGCTTTGATTCCGACGAGCACCATCACCAAAATACTTTGAGAGGCTCACCAAAGTGTTGACAAAAGCAAGATAAGGGGGGATAAGAGCAAGGAAGAGGTAAGAAGAAGAACTAGGAGCAATGAGATTGTGGAGAAAAAAGTTGAGAAATATATAACAAAAGTTGGAGAAGATGGATTATTATAGGAGATAAGGCTCCCGGCAAAATGGCTAGTGAAGAGAGCGACAAACAAAGGAAGAATACAGGGGTCCTTCAGTAATTGAATGAAGCTCACATGGAAAGGGTAATGATCTATGGATTATCTCTCCTGCAGTCCAAAGCAATCCTATAGTGTGAGACTCATATAAGTAAGATTGAGACTACATTGTTTTAGGCCTAGTTTGGCAATGTAGTGGCCACCCACTTTGATATTTTTAAGTATTTAAAAAATCTAGAAGCACTTTGGAGCTCTCCTCCTCCAATGATATATAATTGTGAAATTACCAAAGCAAAAATTGTTATTGACAGAACAGATGCATTGAATCTGGTCAGTTAACATGTTTGACTTGACCAAATTCAATACACCTGCTCTGTCAATAACAATTCCTGCTTTGTTCATAATAATAGTCCTTTACCAAAGCTTAAGTAAAAGAGAAATTTAATAATAACAACAAAGCATTACTTCTACAATTCTATTTTCAGCTGAAAGAAGTTTCAGCTATATACTACTCCCAAACCACCTTTGATTACTCCTCAAATTACTTGTCAATCAACTCTAAATCACTTGCTTAGCTCCTTTCTCTTTGGGAATAACTTTTTCCACTCATTATTTATTTCTTCGAGAAAGGTAATGTCTACGACTTATCTACAACTTAGCTGTAGTAATATTTATGTTGATCAACTAAAATTCATCATCTTCATCATGCCACTTTTTTATGCTTTGCAAGGTAATTGACGGGATGATATATCACCAAACATCAATAACAAACTCATGAGACACCTAATCGCATATATTTCTTTTATTAATTTTGCTCTTTCACACTATTATTGTTTGTAAGAGTACGTATGCACTACGCAGTTTTCTAGCAATACAAAGCAACTTTTTCTACTTGCCTAGGAAGGACATTATACTTGGTCGATCGCGTCGCGTCGCATTCTACAAACGGATATATATATATATATATATATATATATATATATATATATATATATATATATATATATATATATATATATCATATTTCGTTTACTAATAGACGATTCTGTATAAACATCACAACATTTCAGTCGACCTGTTACTTTGAACTCACAAACTAACTCAAATTGCAGCAAAAAGAGTCATGTATGGACTGATACCTCGCCGTGAATGCTTCTCCGGCCACCGATCAAATCGTCGGTCACCGTATTCCTGATGAAAACTAAGAACCCTGTGCTCAGTACTGCGAAAGGGGCAATGCAATCGGGATCGAAAGGAGCGCTTCTCATAGCCCACAATGCCCACATACGCATATCGACAAACACCTGGTGGGCGGAAACTCGAATGGTTTCTACGGAAAGAGAACCCCTCTCTCCGACCAAGCCATGGCCTTCCTCCTTGCTCTTCGCACCGAGCCCATGGCGAAGGGCTTGTTGAAGATGTGGGGAGGGGGGTCGCCATGGGACTGGGCCTTCACCTTAATCCACGCGGGATCGGAGGAATCCCTGATCGGGGGAGAAACCCTCAACAGGGCTGCTCCTCCTCATCCACGGATGGTTGCTTAATGGACAGTGTGAGAAGTGGTAGGTAAAGTAAGGGACACAAATTTTATGGACAAGATGCACAACCAACGATATTTGGAGGCTCTCCTGGTGGGCCCCGCTTTGCCAGCGCTTCTATCTAACCCTTTTCTCGGGGCCGTTTGATTTGGTTTTTAAAATGTCAATGCTACTTGTACCCTTTTGTACATTTTACACTCTACTTATTTAAGAATAGAATAAATTTTATTAATTATTTTAAAATAATCAATAGATTAATTCATATTTTTGAATGAGATAGGATGTATAATATACATCTCATTTGGAGTGTACAGTAATGCTTTTTTAAAAAGAGTAGCTGTTGATACATTTTGTAGGATCGTTGGTTTTTAAAAAGAGTAGCTAAGCTCGAACGGTTAGAAATACGCAATCAATTCACTTAAAGCGTAGAGACACGGCGCCCACAGGGTCTCGACCGGACCCACTCAACTTATTGGGCTCACCCAACTCAACTTATTAGTCTCCTGAACCTATTGTTATGGGGCGTCGGCGTCTCGACCGGACCCACTCAACTTATTGGGCTCACCCAACTCAACTTATTAGTCTCCTGGGCCTATTGTTAGGGGGCAGGAAGTTGAGTCTATTTTAACTCATACATAAATAGCCAACAATTCACCCTCCAACATCTGCACCGTCAGATCGTTGGCGCTAACCATTAATTCCAAAAGCTCGAGCTGTTAGAAATATGCAACCAATTCACTTAAAGCGTACAGACACAGCGCCCACGGGTCTCGACCGGACTCAACCGACCTGGACGTTAGGTCTATTGTTGGGTCTCTTGCCGTTAGGTCGATTGTGGACCGCAGCCCCACTCAACTTATTGGGCTCACCCAACTCAACTTATTAGTCTCCTGGGCCTATTATCACGGGCCAGAAAGTTGGGCCTATTTTAATCCATACATAAATAGCCAACACATTTTATTTTATTTTATTTTAAGGTATACTATCCATATTTTATTTATTTTAAAATAAAAATATTTTACTGCCGCTTCAAAATCATCAATAAAATTTATTTTATTAAAAAATAAATGAGATCTAAAATATACTTTCTTTTTAAAATTTATAAGAATCAATTTTCTTTTAATAAATAATTATTAGTCCAAAAATAATTTTCTAATTCGTAATTAAATTTTTTAAATTTTCCTCCATAGAATTTCGAAATTCAAAATCAGAAGCAGCTGAAATTTAGATTCTACTTTTTGAAAACTAATTTTAATTTTGAACTCAAATTTTATATTTATATTTTTATTTTAGATTTAAATTTTAAATTAAATTAATTTTAAATATTTAATTTTATATTTGAATTTTTAATTTTTAAATTTGAAATTTAAAATTAAGATATTTAATTTTATTGTAAAATTTCAAATTTTCAATTTTTAATAAATTTTAAATTTTAAATTTAAAAACAAAATAAATTATAAGTTTTAAATTTTTAATTTTCAAATTTTATTTTTTTAAATATTATTTTTAAATTTTAAATTTTAAATTCTAAAATATAAATATTTATATTTATATAAGAGTGTTTGGATATTATTTTGGAGTGTGTTTGGTTATCCGTAAAATACGCCGAAAATTATTTTTCAGTTTAAAAATTTATTTTTCGTGTGTTTATTTAATCGTAAAATTTTTTGTGAATTTTTTTTTATGGATTTCAAAAAAGCAAAGTGTTTTTATTTTTCGTAGAATTTTTCAAACACGTAAAATCTTTTTACTACAAATTATTTTTTTCATAAAAACCTATTTTTTAAGTTTTTACGTACAACTAAACACCTCCTTAAACAAAAATATCTCAAAATATTATAAATTTGGTGTTAAAAAAACAGCTAAGATCTCTCAACAATAGTAATTAATTTAACTAATCTAATATTGAAATACACCATTCCTATTATATTATTGCTTCACAATAAAATTAGGTTGTGAAGCAATATGGTGTAAATCTTATATTTTTTTTTATTAGAAAGCTATTATTTTGTAAATTGTGACATTAATTATTTTTATTGTGTTAATAGAGTTTATTTGAATATTTTGGTGATTTAAAATTTATACATGACCTATGGAGTTTCTAGGTGGCCAATATAAATGAGTTTTATCTGAAAGCTCAAAACTTTAACTCACCACATATGATATTTTGTCCGAAAATTTATCACATGTGATAGTTATATATATACTTATACTATATTGATTAGAAAAAAGTGAGAATAGAGGCAGGTCGGGCGGGTGCGGGGGCGGCGCGTGCGATAAGTTCTTTTTTTATTTTTGGTTAGCTTAATCTTGACTTTGGAAAGGGCTTTTTTAGATTACACAAGAGGTTTGTCTAGGAAAGTGTCTAATAGACTGCCTAATAGCCTCCTCAATAAAGTCCAACGGCTAGATTTCTGACTTGAAAAGGATTTTTTTGGATTACCAAGAAGTTTGCCTAGAGAAGTGCCTAATAGGCTGCCTAAGAGCCTCCTCAGTAAAGTCCAACGGCTAATCCGAAATCTAGCCGTTGGACCCTGCTTCGAGGTGAGTTTGAGCCCTATATATATACATGCCTTATATATATATATACATGGATGTTCTTGGTCAAGTTTAGAACTACTTTTGATTTAAAGTACAGTTTTACACTGAGCTTTACTATTTGCCTTTTATATTGAGCTTTATTTTTGCTAGATCTCTGAAAGTCACCGAGCTTTAGTCCTTGCCTTTTACATTGAACTTTACTTTTGCTAGATCTTCGAAAGTCGACGGGTTCGTTTTGTGCCATCCAAGAATCGTGCCAACGGAATGGACAGTGGTCGTTGTATCGGTAGGAATGGTTGCCGAAACCTCGCACGTAAAGGGGGTGATCTTACTTCTAGGACAATAAATCAGCACGCCTCGACTCACCGACCTCATCTAATTCTTATTTTTATTTATTAATAGTATAATTATAATTTACATGTAAGTATACAGATTTAAACATTTCAGATTTAAATTAATTTAAAGAATTATTTTGCTAAAAAATTTTATAAGAAATTTTTTTTCCAACATATTGTACCTGTAAACTCTAGGACGAGAGTGCAAAATCTAAACCTTTTTTAAAATATACAATAAGATTTTTCAGACTTAATTTCCACCTAATCTTTTAAAATTTATAATTTGTCGTAAATATTTTATTGGCCAACTAATTCTATTTTATCTAATAGAATAAAATAATAATTAAAATACGGTTAATTATTTATTATTTTTAATAAAATTTAGAAAATGATAAATTATTTACTGTCTTTTAAAAAATATAATAATCGGACAAAAATTCTAATAAATTTTATATTATTCTAACAACTTCACAAAAATTCTTATAATTTATATGATAAATAATTTACTATTTTTTAAAAATAGTAAATGATTAATTAATATGATATTGAATTGACAAAAGGATGTGAGTTGGGCAAATAAAATTTTAAATGAGTCATTTAATAAATTAAAATTTTTTATGGGGTTATTATAAAAATGTTCGAATTTTTCAATTTGATCGCAATAATTAGGTGCGGTGTACGAAACATACGGCTACACCGGGTCTGAGAAATTCTGATCCGGACCGGGCCGGACTTTTGAAACCGGCCCTATATTAAACCCGGTCCGGTCCATCGTTAGCTCTACTAACCCCCCAAAAAAACCCCCGAAACCCTCTCTCGAAATCGGAACCCTTTTTTTTTTTTTTTTTTTTTTTTTTTTAATTTTACGTTTCTCCGTCCCCGCGGCGTCTCCTTCCTCAGAGCGATTCCAATGGCGGGCGAAGAGCTCCTCCTCCCCGCCACCCCAAACAGCAAGGGAAGGGACGCGGAGAAGGAGGAGGAGGAGGAGGAGGATCAGGTGGTGAACCCATGGGAGGTGTCGGCCAAGAACGGGGGCCGGATCGACTACGACAAGCTCGTCGACAAGTTCGGGTGCCAGCGCCTCGACCCCGCCCTCGTGCGCCGCGTAGAGCGCCTCACCAATCGCTCCGCCCACGTATTCCTCCGCCGCGGCGTCTTCTTCGCCCACAGGTCCCCCCCCTCCTCCTCTCCCTGCTCTTAGATCGCTCTTTGCTCCTTTGGAGGTCGTGTAATGGGGAATCGTTACTTGATTTTTGTGTTTGATAGGGAATTCAATGAGATTCTTGATCTATGTGAGAGAGGGGAGAAGTTTTACTTGTATACCGGGAGGGGGCCGTCGTCGGAGGCGCTGCATTTGGGGCACTTGGTGCCATTTATGTTTACCAAGTGAGTCATCAGTTCAGATCTAAGCTTCTGTTTCTCTTTCTCTTTTGGATTTCTTAGTTAATTGTAGAATTTACAGCAAAATTGCATCTTTTCGTGTGTCGATTGATGCCAAACTTTAATCTTTTCTACTTGTATGTGAGTTTCTCCTGGTTGCATGTTAATTGAGGCTTATCATGTGCTTAATTTTGAGTATTAAAGATGCCTACTGTATGTTTCTATTATTAATATCATCTTTTAGTTCCCTAGGAACCAATTTCTTTTGTTGAACCCTGAATGGCGAACGACATTTTTATGGTTTATATTCTCGAGATAAAGCCAACTTTTAAACATTGCTCGCCGCTTTTTCCAGATATCTGCAGGATGCTTTTAAGGTGCCTCTTGTAATACAGCTAACTGACGACGAGAAGTGTATGTGGAAGAATCTATCGGTGGAAGAGAGTAAAAGACTTGCTCGCGAGAATGCAAAAGACATAATTGCTTGTGGATTTGACATTACCAGGACTTTTATTTTCTCGGATTTTAGTTATGTTGGTGGGTAAGGTTTAGTTTTGTAAAGCTTTTTATACCAAGAGCACATTATTATGTTATTACTAATCATTGTTAGTATGAAGAATTGAACTTGCTGACATAATCAAAATTATAAAATGAGACCTGATATTATTTAGAACTTCAAGTTCCTCCGTGGTTAAGTACCGAAGTGTTTGTAAATGCTGCTACTAATCAATGTGTCTTTATTTCTTTGCCTGTATCCAACTCGTTGACTCTGTTCTTTACTTCCTTGTGCTGTATAGAGGCTTGTTTCTCTACTAGCTCAAGATTGTACCTCAGATTTTTAAGTCATATAGTTGTTTTGCTTGTCATCTTGCACTAAGTTTTATTGCTTATAACTGCTATAGCATTCTAATGCCTCTCTTTTGCCCTTTTCCTAGTGCCTTCTATGAGAACATGGTTAAAGTTGCAAAATGTGTCACATTCAATAAGGTGACTGCTGCCATTCTTTTTTAATTATATTTCAATTTGCTATAATTTGGCCTTGTTTGGTACCTACTTTGTTTTTTTTTCTTCTTTTAACACTAATTCTGTGCAATTCAATACACTAGTGGATGGACTTCTCCATTCTTCTTATTCTTGGTTAGATTCAATTCCCTTTTTTTTTCTTTGTTGAGAAAACAACATACTGAAAAAAGTCACTACTGAATATTTGCTTCCTGTTGCCAAATAAACCCCATAGATGTATAGGTTGCAAACAATCCAACTTCCACCAGCTAGTTCAATTCCATGGAATTTGAGTTCTAAAATCACAAAAAGCATAAGTGTTACCAAAAGATGCCTTTGAGTTTGACTTTTTGTAGCATAATCAAAAAGAAACCTGATATGGAATTGCTGTTTGTAATGTTCTATGCACATCACAGGTTGTTGGGATATTTGGCTTCACACCTGAGGATCATATTGGGAAAATTAGTTTCCCTCCTGTTCAGGTTCTATTATGACACTTTTACCTTTTTTCTAACAAGTTGATATGCTTGTCTGCTAGTGCTTTTCTGCTGCTTCCTTCGTCTATGAAGGGTCCGTTTGGCCCTGCTGGAGCTTATGCAAAGTTCAGTTTGACTAGAGCTGTTCAAAGAAGTAGTAACAGTTTCACGTTGCTGTAGAAGCTACAAAGTTAGAGCTTCTGCTTTTGAGGCCAAAAAGCTTATTTTTGTTTCCTGCCACCTCTTTAGCTCTACAGTCTAGACATTTTGTTTGCCAAACACTTGATTTCTAGAATCTTCTGCTTTCTAGAGTAAGAAGCTACTCCAAAAGTTAGGCCAAACATGCTCTCAAGTTACTTTTGTTTGCCACATTGATAATAACTTGATGCTTACAAAGTGCTCTTTTTCTTTCCCCTGCAGGCAGTCCCATCATTCCCTAGTTCGTTTCCACATCTCTTCACTGGCAAAGATAATCTGCGGTGTTTGATACCTTGTGCTATTGACCAGGTACTAACATTGGCTTTGAATACTGTATCGGGTTTTACTTTAGGCTGTACTTTGATCTTTAGGCTGTACCGGTTGTTAACTTTCCCTAGATGAAGAGTATGCTATAGAATTTATGTCTTTTAACTAATCCAGGATGTTTCATACATATATTTAGTTGCTATTTGAACATATGTTTGAAGCCAAATTCGGAATACTGAAAGTGCTTATCGTGGGCACAAACAATGAACTTGAATTTTAGCCAAAATAGAAAAAAGGCCTTTATGTATGCTGACCTTCAATTTTTTAGAAGTTTTTTGCCAATTAAATAGCATTCTGATTTTGAGTGCCCAATTATTGCTTAAAAGATCACAGCTGCTCACAAAGAACCTCATTGAATAAATATAACAAGTAATTGCCTATATACGGCAGCAGAAAGAGGCCTTCTTATATTTATCCTTTCTAAGTATAAGATTGAAATTTTGACGAGGAATATTCACCTTACAATGTGTTGACAATGCATGATTATCTAATATCATATATTTAAACTACAGAGTTAGCGGAAAACACTAGCCCACCTTCATTTTTTGGAAAACTGTTTCCTGCCATTTGTAAATAGAATACCATCTGCTTGGCTATTAGCATTTCTGAAAGAAGCAATTTGCTCTAGTGGCATTATTCGGAAGCATTCATGTGATTAATTTGAAATGTGTTATGGTGACTATAATGGAAACTGTCAATCTGGAATCTGTCGGTAGTTCTTTTTGTTCATATAAATGATATTTTCCTTCATTCACGTGAACGGTGCACAAGAATATTTGGAACTTTTGTTCCTTGTCTTTCTTTTTATCTAACAGGTCGGAAGGTCTATTGGTCTTCTAATTAGTGTCTTCAACTTTTCAACTAAATAGCTTTCCAGTGATATATTGATATATCTTAACTCACTGTTCCATTCTCCTTGTGCTACAATATGATGAAATAATTAATCTAGCTTTTGTTTTTTACAGTTCCGTTACACTATTTTGATATTTGGTTTGTTGTTTTAGGATCCTTATTTCCGAATGACTCGTGATGTTGCTCCAAGGATAGGTTATCAAAAACCTTCACTAATTGAATCGATATTCTTCCCTGCTCTTCAGGTACTCTAATGCAATAGATATCAACGAAAAACTATTCTTGGATAGTTATGCATGTGCAGTTCATTTGCATCTCGTTCCTTAAAACCTTATCCAGCAAATTCTTAAGCTGTGGCATTGTGCTATATTGTTGAGTTAGAGCTATTGTTTGGTAAATATACTGAAGATTCACGTATTCTGTGAAACACGAAGATTGAACTTTGAATCATCATTCAAAACTGTTACTCATGAAAGTCATATGTTAGTCTTGAAGCTAAGCATCATATCTAATTTCTGCTGCAAATTTTAGTTAGCACTGTTTTATTTAATCATCATGCTTTAAATTCAGTTTTTGGGCAAGATATACAGCGTTTCTATGAGAGCTTTTCTATGGCTTGTTCATTTACTAATTTGGTACTTACAGGGTGAGACAGGAAAGATGTCAGCTAGTGATCCAAATTCTGCAATATATGTGACAGATTCCTCCAAAGATATAAAGAATAAGGTCTGTAGTTGGTTTCCTTCAATTTCTGTTATGCTACTTCTGGCCATGTCTGTAACTTGTCCACAAAAAGTATTTCTTTGTTGATTTAGTGTAGCCTTACTATTGGATAACCTTTTCTAACATCCAAGCAGTCCCTAACTGGAAGAATATGCTAGACCTATAAGTTCTACATGTTCTTAGGTAATTGTTTCTAAGATATTAATACATTCTATTTTTCATTAGGTGAATAAATATGCCTTCTCAGGTGGTCAGGACTCTATAGAAAACCACAAAAAATACGGAGCTAACCTGGAGGTATGGACTCTCTCTCTCTCTCTCTCTCTCTCTCTCTCTCTCTCTCTCTCTCTCTCTCTGTTCTTTTAAGGAAGCACAAGCCAGTTTTCTTATCTCTGAGCCACCACTCTTCAAAGGAAGCATAATCCAGCTACGCATCACATATTTATTTATTGTTTTTTGCCATCAATGTCTTTCGAAGTTACTTGAGTACTATTTATTCTCTTTAATCAATTTATGATTTATGATTACACCATTCGTTCTCCTGTAATGACTCCCGACCGATGTAAGCAATGTACTAAAACAATTTCTCTATCAAGTTGTGTATATTTGAGTGTGAGATTTTGATGTTTGTGTAGTTAAATATATTGCAGTCGACTGATTCTCCTTTTTTTTTTTAATTGTGTTCAGGTGGATATTCCATTCAAGTATTTAAGTTTCTTTCTTGACGATGACGATGAGCTTGAGCACATAAGAAAGGTACTTTGTTAGAATACCTGACTAACTTATTTACTTTAGTTTGTCTTGTCAATTTTAGTTATTTCTATTAGTTAAATTGAAGATTTCGTTGAATTTAACAGCTTTGTTTTTTTATATTTTGAAATGGGATATAGTTGAGGTAGTCTCTATACAATTTTACCCATAATGTTTCGACTACAAACTTCTTAACTATTTTCCAGGAGTATGGAGCTGGAAGGATGTTGACAGGTGAAGTCAAAAAGCGTCTCATTGAGATCCTCTCCGAAGTGGTCGAGAGACATCGGAAGGCTCGGGCAGCAGTAACCGAGGAGGTTAGCAACAATCTGATGAGTCTTTTCTTCAACCTTTTTTAATACTAAAAATTTGTCGCAGTATATAGAGACTTAACCATAGGCCATCTTGAAATTGATCCTCCAATTTTATTTCTTTTTGATCAAAACCGCTCTACGTCTGCTTGCTTTCCTATTTAATTACTCTGTAATGGTTAAGTTGAATTAGGATCTTGTCGGAACCTCTTTGATGGAATCCCCAATTCACCCAACAGAATAGCTCAAATCTAAGTAATATATATATATTAGCGGGGAATTGAATCAAGTTGAAAAGTTGAGGCTCTATTTCAACTCGGCCTATAGTTTGAGTAAGCTTCTCAGTACATTTCACCTGTTGCATATAAAAGATCTTTCGCAAAGTGAATCCTAATATTTACGATGCTATTTTTTCTTATAATCCAAATATCATATTCTGGAGGATGACCATGCATCCCTTACATACTATAAGAAAACAACAATACATCGACAACATAAATAAAGCAAACAAATGTTGTTTTAGTTATGTAATTATCCAGCTGTGCATCTCTTGAGTTTTCACTATGCTTGTTCGGTCACAGAAAGCCCCTGCTTCTATCACCAATGTGAATACTACTAATTGTTTGTTCTATATTTTCCAGATGGTCGACGCATTCATGGCGGTGAGGCCTCTTCCTCGTATGTTCGGCTAATTACAGAAACCCGCAGAAACCTGCGACCGACGGTGTTTATAACTCTGAAGAATGGAAACATTGGGTTTATGTTTCCTTTTTTACGATAAAGATTTTGTTGTTATTTATTGATAGTTTGATACTGATCAAATCAGGGGATTGTCAGGTAGAGTGGTCTTGCAGATGTCTCCATGTTTTGTATAATCAGGACTGTCTTAATATTGTTTTCACAACGTAAATCATCGAATCGGTCTTAAAGTATTGATCTGTTCCTGCTTACCATGATCCATTTTACAAACTTACTCGACTCGACTCGACTCGATCTGACCTTACCTGAAACAAAAGTGTGGTTAAGGTGATCGAGTTGAGTGAGTTATGGACCGAATTGAAACCGGTATTGATCTGTTCCTGCTTAGCATGATCCAGTTTACAAACTTACTCGACTTGACTCGATCTGACCTTACCTGAAACAAAAGTGTGGTTAAGGTGATCGAGTTGAGTGAGTTATGGACCGAATTGAAACCGGTCCGAGGGTTTTCGACCGGATCATGAGCCAATTGTGTGGATGGATGGATCTAAGCTGGACCCGAATTGATTCAGTTGAGCCATGTACCAAATTTGTCCTCTACTTTCAGTGCAAACGAAAATAATTATGATTTTTGAAAATGATTTTGATTTTAGAGCGTGTTTGTTTCGCCGGATCTCTGCTTTGGGTGAACTTGAATTTTGCACTTTGGGATTTGTTTAGTATCAAAATTTTTAAGATTTTATAATTTTTTATTTTGTTTTTTTAATGCTTGATTCAAATTTGAAAAAAAAAAAAAATGATGTGAAAAAAATAATCCTCCACCACCACTATTTTTTTATTTATTTTTTCTTAAAATCAGAGGCTGAGGAGGAGGAAGTGGTGGAGGATGCAGAGGCAAGAAGGAGATGTTATTCCAAGAAAAAAAAGCGAGATGATTTATCTGCGGGCTTTTTCTTGAAATAGTATTTTAAAAATTTATATTTTTAAAAATAATTTTATAAAATTTATATTTGTAAAAATGATGTTGCGTCACTTGGGCGGGGAAAGCCGGACGTGTCACAAGTTACTGTGCGCCACGTGAGCGGAGGAAGCCGGACGTATCATAAGTTACTGTCCGTCACGTGGGACGTGTCATAAGTTACTGTACGCCACGTGGGTGGAGGAAGCCTGACGTGCTATGAGTTACTGTGCCAACATGTCACAAGTTACTGTGCGCCAAGTGGGCGGAGGAAGTCGGACGTGTCATAAGTTTTGTGCCTCACGTGGGCGGGGGAAGTCGGATGAGTCATAAACCAGATATGTCACAAGTTGAATACGAAAATTGAGCCGGTCATGTGGACGGGGAAGTCGGATAAGTCACAAACCAGATATGTCACAAGTTGAATACGAAAATTGAGCCGGACGTGTCACAAACAAGGGGATTTGAATACAAATTCAAATATAAATGATAAATTTAACTTTAGAATTTGAATGCAAATTCAAATATTAAAATCAAATTTCAATTTCAAAGTTAAAAAATTATGCTCTTTTATTTTTCTAAAAAATTCCTATTTTGAGAACATAACCTTTTTTAACTTTTTATTGTAAAAATTATCGAAACAGGTTTTTTATAATATTTTCAGAGTTATCTTTTATTTTTCAATATAAAAAATTATTTAAATAGATTCTTTGTATTATTTTAAGAGTTATTAGAGTCTGTTTGGAAAACCTCCAAAATTGAATTTTAAGCGATTTCACACTGTATTTTAAAAAATGCTGTTTTTTTTTTATTAGTAAGCTGTTTGGATGCCCAAACAACGAAAAAAAATATTACAATCCAAAAAAAAAAAAAAAAAAAAAAAAGAGGTTTTAGACCGGCTAAAAAAAATTTCCTATTTCGGATAAGACTTATCCCTCGCTCTTTTTCGTATTTCGCACCTCTTTAAAAATATAAAATATAAAATTTTAAAAATAAAATTTAAAAATTAAAAATTAAAAATTAAAAATTATTTTTTAATTTTGATTTTTGATTTTTAATTTTTAATTTTTAATTTTTAATTTTAAAATTTATTTTTTATTTTTTATTTTTTAAATTATATTTTTTATTTTCAAAATTTTAAATTTAAATTTTATTTTTTTATTTTATATTTAAATTTTAAATTTTAAATTTTAATTTTATATTTTAATTTCTAAATTTTAAAATTGAATTTTTAAATTTGAAAATTGAAATTTAAAATGTAAAATTTCACATTCAAATTTTTAAAATTTAAAATTCAAATTCAAATTTGAAAATTTTAAATTTGAAATTTAAATCCTAATTTTAAAATTTAAAATTTATATTTTTAAATTTAAATTTTTGTATTGAAAGTTTAAATTTAAAACAGAATAATTTTTTAAAGTTCACAATCCAAACAACTAAAAATAGAGTAATATTTTTATTGAGTATTAAAATTTTTAATATATCTAATACGTTGTAAAATAAAACTCTATTTTATTTTTCAATAATTGCGAAACAGGAATATAGTGTAAGTTGTTTTATTACTCTATTTTGCATATATATATATATATATATATATATATATATATATATATATATATATATATATATATATATATATATATATATATATATATATATATATATATTATTTATTTATTTATATATATCGAAACAGAAACTAATTAACAATGGGAATCTGTACCATTGATTACTGTTTTTAATATTAAAATAATTAAATTTAAATTAAAGCCAAAATTTTAAATGTACATTTAAATTTTTTTTTTAAATTGGGTGGATAATTCAAAATATAAAATTAATTTTTGATTTGATTTAAATTGAAACTTATAATTAAATTTAAATTTAAATTTATAGATTGAATTCAAAATACTTGATTTAATTTCTATTTTAATTTAATTTCTAAATCAAAATATATAATTTAAAATTATTTTTTTAAATTTAACTTTACATTAATTACAAATTAAAATTAAAAGATTAAATTAAATTTAAAATAAAATTTATAAAATATAATTAAAATATTTTTGTAAAATATATTATTTTTATTTGGATTCAACTTCCAAACAGACCTAAAAAATCGTATTAAAATAAAAATAATTAAAATATTTTTATTCATCCGAGAATTAGAATCGAAATATTAAACATTTATAAACGGGCGCATTGAAAATAGGAATGAGAAAAATTTTCATCCACTCAGAAATGGAAATAAAACTTCCCCATACCAAACACATTCGTTGGGCCTATGATTAGTTAGGATTTATTGGTTTCTAAATTTATTTTTAAATTTATATTTATATTTAATTAAAAATTAAAGTTAAAAATTAAATTAAATTTTAAATAAAAATTATAAAATATAATTATAACTATTTTTTCTGTTTGGATTGTAACTTCCAATCCAACCTACGATGCCGTATTGGAAAAAAAAAAAAAAAAAAAAAAATTAAGAGATTCTTATTCACCGAGAATTAAAATTGGAATACCAAATATTCACAAACGGACGCATTGAAAATAGGAATTATCAAAATATTCTCATTTACTTAAAAATTAAAATCAAAATAAAATTTACGTATACCAAACACCCACGAATGAATTTTTACATACCAAACTTCCACAAATCCGTTAATTAGAATTTATTAATAAGTTTATTTTTTTAATCTAAATATTTAAAGATATTTTCTAAATTTTAGAACCACAATGTAAGATTTTTTTTTTTTTTTTCTATTTTATATACATCTACAATCATTTTAAATTATAATCTTAAATTCATAGGATGTTTATCTAAAAACAACAAAATTTATAGTTATCTTTTCATTTTTTTTAACAATAAATTGTAAAAAAATTGCTTAAATCAGTAAAAAAAAAAACAAGTTTTAATCAGGTTTTTTTTTTTTTTTAGATTATATTATATATAGACTTAAAGATTTTTATTTTTTTATTTAAATTATCTTGCATATTACACATTTTAATATTAGGAAAATTCTATCTCAAAAGTTATTTTTCTTACATAATGATTCATCAAATTTTGTTTATAAAATATTATATTTTCTTTCCATATTTATATTTTAATAATATTTTTGGAAAATATACTTCAGTTAAATTTTTTTTTGACCAATTTAAAATAGAAAAATGCTATAAAAAGGAAGAATAATAATTATTAATATAATAATATAATTTTACATTATATAGAAGATTAATTAAAATAGTTACTAAAAAAATGTAATAGAAACATTTTATAATTTAGTCAAATATTTATATTTAGTAGGATAATAATGTAAAAAAAAAATTTCCTGATTTATTTCCCTTTTTTCCCGTATTTTATTTTATTTTTTCCCAAAAAAAAAAAAAAAAAAAAAAAAAAAAACTACGATGTCGGAAAATAGAAGTACTTATTCCCCCTCCCTCTCTTTCTTTCTCTCTCTCTCTACTTTTTCCCCGTCCCCTCCTCTTCCTCCCTAATTCCTCTCTAACGAATTCGATACCTCGCGCTAGGGTTTCCCCAGCACCAGGTGAGCTTTTGCCCCTCCCCTTCCACTCCTCTTCGCCCCCTTCGGATCGCGATCCTCGTCCGTTTCCCCTGGCTCTCGGATTTGTTTAGGGTTTCGAATCGGTTCTAGTGTTTGATCACATCTAATCGCGGCAATCGAGCCCCGAGTCGGGTTTTGGGGGTTTCGATCTTTGATTTGCGGTTGTTGTGTGCAGGAATTGGAGGTCGAAAAGGGGGTTTCGAGCTCGGGAGCATGGCGATGCACGAGAGGAAGACGATCGACCTGGAGCAGGGATGGGAGTTCATGCAGAAGGGGATCACCAAGCTGAAGAATATCTTGGAAGGGCTTCCCGAGCCGCAGTTCAGCTCCGAAGATTATATGATGCTTTACACGTATTGCTCGATTTATTTCATATTTTTGAGAGTTTTTATGTAAATTTGTGTTTAATTGGATGTGTTTGTTGTCTTGTTTTGTTTGAATCAGGACTATATACAATATGTGCACTCAGAAGCCTCCTCACGATTACTCGCAGCAGCTGTACGACAAGTACAAAGAGTCGTTCGAAGAGTATATCACTTCAACTGTAAGAATGATTTCACATAGAAGGGACACTGAATAATTGAAATGTGCTTTCATATTATATCTGTCCTTTTTGGGAGATAATGATTTTAAACCTGGCTTGATTGTTGGACCTGCTCAATTTATTTGGTAAACTAAATTTTAGTGAAAATTGGGTGCTTATTTGAATTGATAATGCGAAATTAAGACATTTTTGCTTTCTTGGTCTTGCAGTGTTTATGTAAGTTTGAATTTATTGTAGGTTGTGTTACTTCCTGACCGGTTCAATAAAATTAATTGGTAATTCTTCGAGATGTTATGAAATTGGAGTGCAAAAATATATGTTGTGGTGTACAATTCTGCATGAGATATAGGTTCCATGATGTGCTTAGCAAGGATTTAAGTATCCATCGGCACGGTTCGTATCCATTTTGTCGTATCGTGCCAACAAGATACCAACACGATACAGTTCCCGTGCCAATGGTATAGCTAAAAATCCTATTTTCTTTAAATTACTAAATAATTTTCTTAATATAGTTCCAAAGATTTGATAAAGATACATAATAAGTAATTAAAAAATTTTGTTGCTAAAGAAAATAAATATTTCATGCCATTATGTGTCGGTACACATATTTTTTGTGACTGACACTAATTAGCACCGCTTGGCACGCGCCGTGCCGTACCGTGCCAGCAAGTTTTCGGCAGGACTCCGTGCCACGGCACTTAAATCCTTGGTGCTTAGACATGTCCTTGTTGGGTGCGAGTGTTCTTATCAAGAAGTTGCTATCCAAATGCTGGCAGCCCTCTAAGACTAACTTACACTTGAAGTTTGACATATTAGGGATTCTCAGGTGGTCTTTTGCGTCTTATAGACCCATTTCATGGAGTTTGATTCACTTAGGACTTAGGAACCATCCTATCTAGCAGATTCTTCCTAGTGGATGTCCTAATGTATCATCGTTCATACTCTAGTGCGAGCTGGAGAGATTATTCAGCAATGTCTATTTGGTGATGTGCTAACTATGGCTGTTCGTCCTCACAAAGTGCCCTACTGAATTATATTAAAAGTCAACTCTTCTTCCTCCCGATGGTCACCTGGGGGTATCTAGTTATTGTTAAATTGGGCTGTGTAGTAACTGGCGGAGAGAGTTCACTGTCATGAGGCCAACAACTGCGTGAGAAAGAATTGAAAATCCGTGAGAATCCATGTGAAAACCAGGTTGGAACAGATGCTATTGGATTGTCTTGTATCCTAAAGTTGGTTTAGCACATTTCGAATTACAAATATATCGAATTTTTGTTGACCTGGCAATTTTACAGTTCTTGCACAATGTATTGTGCTGAAAAGAATGGTCGGAGAACAGATCATTTGGGTTTGAGTTTTGTGCATGTGTTGTTGGAAGAAACACGGAATTTTTCCATTTGAAAATAATCCACGATCTTTGATCGTTTTATTGCAGCCTTGTTAATGTTTCAAAGATGATGCACCTTTATATCTCCACTAAATCATCATTTGACATTATTGTTTATTATTTCATGATGTGTTGTAGAAAAGGTAAGTAGAGCAATTTTTTTTTATCTTTTTCGTATTTTTGTGATGAAAACATGGAAAGATGATAGCATCTGGAAAAATTAAAAGTGTTATTGCTGCGAATTCTATCAAAAGCCTAAAAGACTTCTGGCATCATTCATGTTATTATTCTGTTTTGTTACCTAGATTTGTTTGGTAATATTTGTTATTTTTATACAATACTCACCTTCTGCCATGGAACTGTGATTTTTTACCTGGTTTTTAATTAGTTATATGATTGTATATCAGGTGCTGCCTTCGCTGAGAGAGAAGCATGACGAATTTATGTTGAGAGAACTAGTAAAAAGGTGGTCAAATCATAAAGTCATGGTCCGGTGGCTTTCCCGGTTTTTCCATTATCTTGATCGGTACTTTGTTGCACGGAGATCACTTCCTCCACTTAATGACGTTGGGCTCACATGTTTCCGTGAGTTGGTAAGTTAACATCTTTCACTATGACATGTATTATGAATATAAAATGTGTCAGTAATGTACATCCTATATTACGTTTTATTTCGTTCCATTGTTCTCTACCTACTTGCAGGTTAGCCCACTGGAAGTCGCTTGTTTTGCGTATCTATTTACCTTTTTGTTTGGTGACAGGTTTACCAAGAGATCAAAGGAAAAGTAAAAGATGCAGTTATTTCCTTGGTAAGGAGGCATATACTTATTTGGCAACATGAATGGATTATTTCCAACTGTCTGGACGTGCTAATCTTATTCTTCTAACAGATTGATCAAGAGCGCGAGGGTGAACAGATTGACAGAGCCTTGTTGAAGAATGTCCTGGATATATTTGTTGAAATTGGGCTGGGGAGCATGGAATGCTATGAAAATGACTTTGAAGAGTTCTTACTTAAGGATACTGCATCATACTATTCTAGAAAGGCCTCAAACTGGATATTGGAGGACTCATGTCCAGACTACATGCTGAAGGTATTTCCTTTGGGTTTTAATGAATAGGTGAAATTTTACAAATAAGAATGTCTATTTTGTGGGTTTTGTTGCTTTTATCAGGCAGAAGAGTGCTTGAAGAGGGAGAAGGATAGAGTTTCGCATTACCTGCATTCTAGTAGTGAACAGAAACTGTTGGAGGTTTGTTGTGAATTTATCCGGATCATTATTGTACATTGTTTTCCCATTAGCTTTTTGACAATTTTAATATTACTTCTTCTGACCGTACAGAAAAGATTATTTTTAGACTCTTTCTAGGAAGCTTCTCTTTACCCCTGTGATTATTTCTTGATCTAATTTAATTGAATCCCAATTTGTGGTTTTTTTTTTCTCCTTTTTTGTTGGCATTGGTAGAAAGTGCAACATGAGTTACTGTTTGTATATGCTAGCCAACTTCTGGAGAAAGAACATTCTGGATGCCATGCTTTGCTTCGAGATGACAAGGTTAAAGCTTTTTTCTGACCTTTCTTACAAAGCTTAAAAGTGGTACTTATTTAGACGTCCAGCATCTTCTCCATTTGTTAGGTAGATGATCTATCAAGAATGTATAGGCTCTTCTCCAGGATAAACCGTGGCTTGGATCCCGTTTCTCTGATATTTAAGCAGGTTACCACTTTCTTTCTAATAAATCAAAACTTTTATAGTGCTTCTGTCTTATTAAATAAAAAAAGTTAACACTGCTTCTGCATCTGTCATTATCATTTGATTGTGCTATATCTAACTTCCATGCAGCATGTAACTGCTGAGGGTACAGCCTTAGTCAAACTAGCAGAAGATGCTGCCAGCAATAAGAAGGTGGTATTTTTTCGTTTCCAAGGTTTCATTCTGTTTCTCTTTTTTTTTTTAACTCCTTCCCGGTAGAACATTCTTTATGTTCTTTTATATCAGTAAGATACTTAAGATATGTTTAGACTGCTAGTTTGCTGGAAATACTCATCCAAAAAAATCTCTTCACATTAAGGTTGGAAGGGGTTATAGCAACAAAATTGATGTCAATTCGCTTATGCAATTACAGGGAATTCCCCTACAGAAAAATCATCCCTTGCATGTCTTCAGTTGATGACCATTTGTCAGTAGAAGCCAAGTTTGCGAGAATCAATATTAGAAAGCAATAAAATCAATATACAACATGAAGTAACTTACAGTGTATGTGTCCATGGGAAATTGATACGTGATATCTATTTTGTATATTGATTTTAATGCATACTAAAATTTCAGCATATTTTTTAACATCTCTGTCCTCTATCTATCTTCATTATTCCATTGATTGTGTTGTTTATCCTGTTTTCGTTGCGTATTGAATTAATAACTGATTTGCTTGCTTTGTAGAGTGATTGTTTGTAGTCATTATCCGTTCATACCAGCCAATTTATTGAAGCTGCTTATATTCATTGGCTATTTAACGATCCGTTAGCTTTGTTCTTGTTAATCACTAATATTATTATTTTGAAGAACAATTTCTAACAATAGTAATGTCTACAGGCAGAGAAAAAAGATATTGTCGGTTTGCAAGAACAGGTTGGCTATTTTGGCACCACTCTGCTATTTTTTTGATGTTTTAGTTGCTGCTATGTATTTGTAACCGATGCTTTTTTGAATGTAGGTTTTTGTTAGAAAAATTATAGAGCTGCATGACAAGTACCTGGCATATGTAAATGACTGCTTCCAGAATCATTCTCTTTTCCATAAGGTACACCCTTGGAAATTTGAAGCACATGTTCTTGGATTTTTTTGTGGATAAATCTTATAGAACTATTAACATATATTGATGAAGAACAGGCTTGAAAACCTATGTTGATTGGATTATACCGATTAGTTCATTATTTTTTAAATTAGATTTGATTAGTTAAGCATATCTTTTAGTTAGCTAAATGAGGATTTTTAGCTATTGTCTTATTTAGTTTTAACTCTATTTATTTTTAAGTTTTTATTATTTATTTAACCTCTAGATAATATTTTTTTTACTTAGTTATTTATGATAAGATTAAATTCTATTTCTTTGTGTGGTGATGGATATAAATTTATGAATCTATAATGAAGACATGTTTTGGCAATGATATCTTCTTTTTTTTTCGCGAATGTGTTGCCCTAGAGTGAGTCTAGCCATAAAGCGAGTTCGGTTCAGGAGTTGGTCATGATTATCTTTTTAATTTTTTTTTTTTTTTAGAATTTTTCTATTATTCTTTATTTTTCATAATTTCTTATTTTAAAATAATGAAAATTTCTATAAAAATAAAAAATTATTCAAAAAAATTATTTCAATTCTTTTTTAAATTCCGAAAAAGCTTTCAGAATTATGAATCATATTTTGGAGCCCTCTAAAATGTAAGACTCTACATTCCGTCCTAAATTATATGTACTCTGCAAAATCATCTGTTTAAATATATAACCTAGTAAACCTGAATTTTAGTTTATGTTTTTCAATTTCTTATTTTCTTAGATATATAGGATTGTACCTACATTAAAGTCTTCTTCAATGAAATCCGTCTAAATACTAAACCAACATACCCTGATGGATTGGTTGATTACCTAACTTAATATCTTCTTTTCCAAACTACACTTTTGAGGGATTTATATGAACAGATTAATATTCAGTGATGTGTGTGTAACAGTCCTGATAATATTTTGTTTGATGTATTATTGCTTGAAAACTCTGTCATCTGTAGGCTCTCAAAGAGGCATTCGAGGTGTTCTGCAACAAGGGTGTTGCAGGTAGTTCAAGTGCTGAATTGCTGGCTACTTTTTGTGATAATATACTGAAGAAAGGTGGGAGCGAAAAGCTAAGTGATGAAGCTATCGAAGAGACTCTCGAGAAGGTGATTTTCTCAAACCTTTGGCTGTCCTATCACCCATACAGGTCTATGAGACCATGCAATTCTAAATGGGAAGTTGTAATTTGCAGGTTGTAAAGTTGCTCGCTTATATTAGCGATAAGGACCTTTTTGCTGAGTTTTACAGGTAACAAAATTTCATACTTAATATGTGAGCTGATTTGCTGATTTTTTAATCTGGTTGTCCTCTTATAGAAAGAAGATTTTACATATATATCCATGCAAAATCATCAATTATGTGTATTTCCTGGTGAAAACTAGATATCATATATACCGCATAACAGTGTAGTTTCTTACCAAACTAGATATCATATATTCCCCTATTTCACCATTCGAGATTTTCTTTCAGTCGTATTTAACTGAAATCAATTTGCAGGAAAAAGCTTGCGAGGAGATTGCTCTTTGATAAAAGTGCTAATGATGATCATGAGAGGAGTATTTTAACAAAGCTAAAGCAGCAATGTGGAGGGCAATTCACCTCCAAGATGGAGGGCATGGTTTGTGGCCTAAATTCGACAAACGATAGTAAATATTATTGCTATGGTTCCTAACTTTTTTTTTTTTTCTCCTTTAGGTGACTGATCTTACACTTGCAAGAGAAAATCAGACAAGCTTTGAGGAATATCTAAACTCTAATACTCATACAAGTCCTGGAATAGATTTAACGGTTACAGTTTTGACAACTGGATTTTGGCCAAGTTACAAATCCTTTGATCTCAATCTCCCTGCTGAGATGGTAATATATTTCTTCTTCTTTTCCTCTATGTTGAAAAATTGAGATTTATGCTGTTGGGCATGGATTGTTTTCTGCAATGTTTGATCCAGTTTCTTTCCTATTTGTCATAAAATTTAACTCTTACAAGAACAAGAAATTGAGCATGAGATTTTTTTCTATTACTTAATCTCATACACCTCTGACCTCCCTTTTCAGGTTAGATGTGTAGAGGTATTTAAAGAGTTCTACCAGACAAAAACCAAGCATAGGAAGCTTACTTGGATATACTCATTAGGCACCTGCAATATCATTGGAAAGTTTGATCCCAAAACAATCGAGTTGATTGTGACTACTTATCAGGTAATTGTAAATCTCTGAGAAATCCTTTTTTGTTGTGTTTTTTATGGACTGCTGACAAACCTTCTTGTTTGACAGGCCTCAGCTTTGCTTCTATTTAATTCGTCAGATAGATTGAGTTATTCTGAGATTATGGCGCAATTAAACTTGACAGATGATGACGTTATTCGCCTGCTACACTCACTTTCTTGTGCCAAATACAAGATTCTTAATAAAGAACCAAATACCAAAACCATAACTCCAACGGATGTTTTTGAGTTCAATTCCAAATTCACCGACAAAATGCGAAGAATCAAGGTATGAACTTGAGTACTTTGCTGAAAACATTAGAGTTTTTTTTTGGTTAATTCGTTTCGTGACATCTGAAGCTTTTTCTGAGCTGTAGATACCTCTCCCACCCGTTGATGAGAAGAAAAAGGTAGTTGAGGACGTCGATAAGGATCGTAGATATGCTATTGATGCCTCAATTGTACGTATTATGAAGAGTCGTAAAGTTTTAGGTCATCAACAGCTGGTGATGGAATGTGTTGAACAGCTTGGTCGCATGTTCAAGGTACTTGCGTGTCCTACTTTCAAGAGTTTCATTAGATGCTTTTTATATGCTCTCGAGTCGCATGGTTCTATGGTTTTTTTTGTTTAGCAAACCGGTACTCTACAGCATGTAGTTATGCATGAACTAATATCAGCAGCATTTGCTAAGGATTATTTTGGCGTTGCTTTTGAATTCATATGTAAGTTGCTATAATTTTCAAGTTGTTGTTTCCTTATGCATTTGTCGCCTAATTAACTGACCTTTGGTTTTTGATACATGATAACTGAAAATTTTGAAATGCACAGCATGAACAAGCTACCATGCATAGATATAAGTAGTTATGTAATATGCTAATAATGTATCTAAATCTCTTTAAGATTCTCTTTCTAATCTCCCATATTGTCGGACATTTCAGCCTGACTTCAAGGCAATAAAGAAGAGGATCGAAGATCTTATCACCCGAGATTATTTGGAGAGAGACAAGGACAATCCCAACGTGTACAGATACTTGGCTTGAGCGCGGCACGAAGCTCCCCTTTTCTGAAGTGCTTAAGCATATAAGTATTCCTCCTATCGCTCTTGTGGTTTCATCGGTTTATGGAACAGCTTATTCGTCCGTGCTTTTTCTATACTCGTTCTATACATGCTGGAGGTTTTATAACAACTTTAGCGAAGGAAGCCATTATCCTTTTGCTGTTAATCTGATGCCAGTTTCAGCATTACGCCCCTTCTGCAGTCTCATGAATCTTCATGCATTGGATAGAGAATCATCTGGAAAACATTAGCCCGCGCCATTCGTCATTCGGATGCTCTTCAACATCATCATGTTTGCTATGTATTAGTATGCTTTCTCGCACTCTCTTCGCCTTTTGCGGTTCTGCTCTACTCGCTTGTTGCTCTTTTATCTTATACTCTCTCTATGTAATACATTAGCTGGTCTCTTGTAAGACTTGCAAGTAATCTGCTTTTATTGAACAACATTTCTAATGCTGTGGAATTGTGCTTCCAGTTTCTCTCTGGCCTGTTTGGGCTGCAGGATGAGATTAGCATGAACATTTGCTTTCTTATGTTTGTATTTTTTTAGTAAAGTAACAAGTTATGATGTTGAATAAAAATATTGGTGCATCCAAATAGTTCCTTTAGATTATAGTAAAAAAGGAGTTTGTAGATGGAAGAGTAATACTATCTCACTTCACTCATGCAAGGATCAATATATTATTAGTTTTATCAATATTTTTAAATATAACAAGTTTAAAATTATGGTCTAATTAATAAGCTCCTGAATGGATCGACCTAAAATTTATATTTTATTTTTGGTTCAAACTAACATAAATAATCTTAAATAATCTTATCTCATACTATTTTATAATTAAATTGTCCATTTCTCCAATGCATAGTTTTGCTGTGCCTAAAATGAACTCCACTACAATTACTTCAATATATATTAAAATATTTAATTTATTTGCGTGCGCAGTTTAAACTTGAGCGCTTTAGGGGCCGTAAATAATGAGAAAATTGTGCAAAGACTACCTCGAACTTCTTCATTTTTGCAACCAGGCACCTAACTTTTAATTTTGATAACTAAATTTTTTAAAATTTTATCAAATAGTTTAATATGCTCCCCTTCTAATATCAATTTTAATCAATTGTCTTAGGCACGATTTTGTTTTACTTCAACACACACACACACACACACACAATATATATATTTTTCTCTTCTAGTCTAGTTATTAAGTATCAGAATTAAAAAATAAATTGAATAGATCTTTAATTATTTTTATAATTTTTAATTTTAATTAATATATTAGAATAAGCAAAATCCATTTATTTGTGTTCTAGAGTCTATTAAACAAATTCAGAAAATTTAAGTGGTGCAAAAGTTGAGGTATGTGGGGTTTTTTTTTTAAAAAAAAAAACCTTAAAAAAGGTTAAATTAGGCCAAATAATGCAGTTAAAAAAATTTATTTGACTAAAAAATTTTATTTTGTCAAATTCAGTGGTCCTTGATAAAAGTTGAAATTAATCACTTTCGCAAAAAAAAAAATAATAATAATAAATAGAGAAAAACCGAGGAACGATTTATTTTTTCTTTTGTAGTTAAAGTTTCTGTTATTATAAGTGATTTTTATATACAAGCCTAATAATTCTACAAACAAAAATCTAGCAACTTTTTTAAAAAAATCTACAAATTTTTGTTAGGGTGAAAAAAATAAAATAAAATAAAATAAAATACGAGGTGCATGTACATTTTCCCCATTTCTGATTGGTTGGTGGATTTTACATTACCCGCGCCGCGTCCGCATAATCCACTATTCTGTGCCCCACTCTCCCGCATACATTCATATTACTTCTCCCCCTCTTCAACTCCCTTTTCCCATTTCGCTCTCTTTCTCTCTCTTATCTCTCTCTCTCTCTCTCTCTCTCTCTCCTCGATCGTCGTCGTCGTCGTCGCTTTTCCGATCCTTCTCTTTCTCTCTCTCGTCTCCGATCCGAAGAAAGTGGAGAATCTACTCCGAGATCTACTCCCCTCGCCGTCGCGCGCACATTTTGGGCGTCGGATTTGGCCCCTCCCTCTCCGAGCTAGGTTACGCGATCGATTCCCTTGTTCTCCCGTCGATTTCGGTTAGGATTGCTTCGATCTCGAGCTTGAGTAGGGTTTTCTTGTGGTTTTCGATCGGTTTTGACGTTTGAGACGCGTTGAAGGGGTTTGGTGGGGTGGTAGTCGGGAATTGTTTGGATTTGGGGCTTTTTGGCCGCAAAGGTGCTGCTTTTGAGGTAGCTTGAGGGGGTTTTCATGTTACCGTGGGCGGATTGCCGCTTCCCGGCGTGGAATGTGTGAGCACTGAGGGATCCTCTGCGTGCTGTGGAGGATCCCGTCGCAAGAGGTAGCTTAAATTAGGGCTTTTGTTGTGGGTTATGCTCTCTTTTGATGGTGGAGTGGAGCTTTGGATTGGTGATGATTATTAGGTTTACTAGGAAAGATTACGCCGTAATTTGTTAGGAGTTTGAAGCTTGTTCGAAGGATTCAAGGAAATGTTCTCTTCGGGGCCGGATTCTTCCCGAGATACAGATACGCCGGTTGCCGAGGGCGCGGTGCAGATTCCGACGCGGTTCGTATGGCCCTATGGTGGGAATAGTGTGTTCCTAACTGGTTCTTTCAGGAGGTTAGGTGTTTCTATACCTATAAATTGTCCATTACTGTAGCTTCTTTATTAACTGCTTGCATATGGTGTTTGTAATCATTGCTTGATTGATCATCCTCTGTGTTCTCCTTTCGTCTTCTGTTTACATGAACTTTCAATGTTCTTATGCTTCAATTGTATATGAACCATTTGAAATTTAAATGACGACAAAAAGGCTAAAATCAATTTGCAGGAATATGTACTATGCACTAAAAAAAGCTGAAGATGTGATTGTATATGACACTGCTGCCAGTCATCCTTAAAATTGTCGAGGTGGTTATCACGCATAGTGACTCCCTAAACTCCTAGTCTCCGCTTAGGCGTTTGGGCAGATTGTCTGAGTACTTAGGCGGTCAATCAGATAAACTCAAATATAAGTCTGTTATGGTTAAACAAATACTTTGCTTTATTCATTTTTTCTACAAGCAGCTAGAATGTACTCTTAAAGTTTGAGAGTTTAGCTTGAGCTCCATGGCATTCTAATAAATATGAATATGGAGTTAGAAATGGGTGTTTGGTGGATGTAGTCATAAATATCGTGCAATTAGAGATGCATGCAATTGACATGTAATATTTACAATTGTGCTTATCCAATTAGGCTATCTCAGTTGGGAGTGCGTCAATTATAAGTTTTCTCTTTGGTTAAATGTAGAAGTTATTTCTTCTGGTCTTCTCATGTTATATATGGGGTGGTGTGATTACCCAAGCTCAGAGAAGTTTCTCTTTTCTATTTGAGATTTGCATGGGTGGTGAGATGAACATGCAAAATTACTCCGCCCTACTGTTGTATTTTAATAGATTAATCTTTCGATCAATGTAGACTTAAATGATATTTACCTACTCAACTTGCCAAACCAAATCATTATCTTCCCTTTCTCTCCTCAACTAGCTAACATTTAACCAAATAGAAACATACAGCTGCTTCAAGCAACTATTGAAGGCATGTCAACAATTGATATCTCTTACATAAATTTCTATTGGGACAAGATATCTCCTATTTGTTAGCCTTTTCTTCTCTATGTTTAAGTGTAAACCTGAAATTCTGCTCACCAGCATCACTTCATCTAGTTGTAATTTTAACATTTGATCAAATTTGCTGATTGCTTAATGGCCTTATTTGCATATTTGCATATTCCAAAAGGTCATATGAAACATATGTACTAGTTGATTTCAAGGTTTTAATTTTTGATCTAATTTGTTGATTGCTTATTGCCCTTATTTGCATATTCCTAAAGGTTATATCAAACATACATACATACAAATTGATTTCAAGGTGTATACTTATTGAGGATTGGCACATGAAATTTTGCTTGAGGAATACTGGATTTGTGAGTATTCTTTCTGATTTTGTAAAAATTGCACATTGAGTCATAGGCCAATTGACACTTAAAAGCTGTCTTGGTAGATTTCAACTACATTGCAGGTTCACCTAATGAGAGTGCAAAATTCTTGTTTGAAACGTCTAATTTCTGTTGTTTACGTTCTTTGAGTCTTTTGGAGGAAATTTTATCTTTAAATTTTTTTTAAGGTCGAATCAGCCTTTTTTAAATTATATGAATTGCCCATTGTTGCCATTAAAACTATGGGAAATAATAATAAAATGAGCCTGTACAGTTAACTGATAATTTCTCTTTGCAACTCTATTTTCACATCATTTT